>LPNX010012268.1:102819-183538 GCA_001517045.1 Pseudotsuga menziesii
AATATTGGGGCAGCTGGATTTTTTGGGTCCTTTATGTTAGACTTAACACGTTCATTGTGTGCAGCATTTTCCTCGTGCAGCTTTATCAATTTCAGTCAAAGACGAAAAATATGAAAACAAGATCAAATCGGCTCCATGTAATAATGGAATATCGAGACCCTTTGAATGTCCTGAGTCGATGATAGAGCCTGCTATGTATGTTAAGCTTCTCCTAGGACCTGTAACTACCCAATTTGAGGCACCAATTCCCAACCCTGAACTGATTGGCTTAATGATCAACACGCCATTATAACAGATTTCCTCAGCAAATCGAAGCAAATGAACTTTCTCCATGCACACCCTCACATCTGCAGCACAAGCATTCGAGTAAACTCTAGCTTATGAGAGAGACTCAGCCAGTCATGACATAAGAAAATATTCTGTGGCAGACAATAAAGGAACCTCTACCGAAATCACGGAGTTTAAATTAAATGTTGACTCCCTCTTTCTCTCTGAATCCCGCTCTGATGAAAACCATCTGTGAACTGATGCTTTGCTCTGATGAAAACAACTCTGAAACGGTTCCTTGCTAGCTTTCCACCACCTGGCCGAAGAAGAGATCTTAACTGAGCTGATAAACAAGAAAATGCTGGAATATCGACCCTGTTTGAACGTTGAAGGAGTTTAACATTAATTCAAATGAATTCATAATGAGTCGATGCTTCACTATAATGTTATTTCACTTGTGCGTGATCATGAGAAGATCAGCATGTGAGTTACATCCAAGTCGAAGTATACATCATGAAATTCTGTGTAACCTGTACAGTCTGATGATGAAATGACATATATGCTTCATAATTTGCTTTCGGCAGCTTATCAACCATGAACCTCATGATGATTTATTTAAAATGCGTCCCAAGTCTTCTTTTCGGTGGCTGGAAATAGGCTCTCTTGATATGAAATTGAGTACGGGCACGATCATTAAAATTTGCACATGGAAACATTTTCAGCAGCTAAATTCATTCTGACCAACCACCTTAGCTACCAAAAACAGCCTGTTTTGGCAGCTAACTAGGCTAAAATAGACAATTTTAACTGCCGAAAGCTGAAATTTTAAAAGTTGAAGGCCATGACTCACAGAAATAAAGTTTTGACTCATTCTATCACCCAAAATGACGGTGGTCATTTTGGGATATAACACCATCAGTAAATGAATAAGCTTCCTGACCTTCGACACTTTCTAATAATTCATCCACAAATGGGGTAGGAAAGGGATCATGTAAGCATGCATCATTAAGTTTCCTTAAATACACACAAATTCAATCTCCGCCGATATTTTTACCTTGCACTACCATTGGGATAATCCACTCAAACTCTTCGATAGGCTCTATAATGCTTGCATCATGCATCCTGTCGAGCTCTATTTTAACTTTTTCCTTATACCATAGATTAAATATATAAGGCATCTTCTTAACAAGTTTTTCATCATGCTTCAAAGGAATATTCATTTCTCCTAGATCCCCAACAATACCCTTCTTCTCTGAAAACTTAGTTGGGAACTAATCTTGATATTCATTCAATAAGTTAGTAATTTTACGTATAGTCCCGTCATCCCAATAATCCCCGATATTAGCAAATTTAGGATTTTTGATAGAACCAATATTTACCTTCTTTGTCTTCAATGGTTGTAGGAATTCATTAGATGTAATCTATAGACCTTCCAGATCTCAGCTTCCTTTAGTTTCTGGGATATACACATCTCTTGGGTCATCATTGTCTAGTTCTCCCACAATGTCCTAACATTCCATCACTTGTTCAATTGTCACAATACACTATGGTAAATTAGACAAAGATGTGGGTATTTCTTCAAAAATATTTTCATTAATAACTTGCAGAGTTGCATCCACTGTTGGTCTATCCTCTTCATAACTAAATGTTGGTATAAAACTCAAATCCAAATTGTTTTAGTTTGCAGTACCTTATCGAATCTCCAATGACACATAGTGGTTCTTGGGTATAGTGTCCAGTGTGTAGATAAACATATGGACCCACTCATGCTTAGGTATGTTTCCTCATGTTGTATTTCATGTTGTCAAGTGATCAACATGACTAGTTAATTCATTATATTTCACTCCAACATATAGAATCCCTTCACCAAACCTTATTTGTAGTAGCCTTCTACACTGTGACCAACCCCCTACAGTTTGTTTATGGATATACCACCACCTGGATGGAGTAACTTTCAAGGATACATCTAATGTTAACAGTCATTGTTTCTTTGGTACTTTAAATTCAAAATCAACAATAAATGCATCTAAATTAGGAAGTCCCTCATAAGTGGTAATATCACATATGAGTCTTTACCAACCCAACAAAGTGACTTTGTAAATTGAGTACATCTCATCATGGAGACTTCACACAGCCTACTCTGCCAATTTTCTAGATCTTTGCCAGAATCTGATGAACATGAACTACCACTACACCAATGTAATGTAACATCTGTTGTAGGGTTGACATAATCATCTAATATTGAAGAAATATTATAAATATTCTATAGATCACAGGCATCATATTCTTCTTTGACAGGTTTGACATACCTCAAACCCTCTAAAGGATCCAAAGGTGGAATAACTATGATATCTCCATTCTCAAATGTTAGCAACCTTTTCTTAAAATTTATGATGGTCTAGTTCTCGATTTTCCAATTAATACCAAGCAACGTAGGGTAGGGATTTGTATCATCAATGATTTCTATAAATTCAAAGTCTACAAACGTTTGTATCCCTTTCATTTCGACAGGGATGGATACCATTATTCAAAATTGGATTACTTTCTACTAGTTGACCAATATCAATTAAACAAGTGACCATACTAATTTAGGGTTTGCCATGTTCGACCTAAGTTCACCTAACATACACCAACAAACACTAGGATACTCGTCTCTCACCCAAGATACCTAGGTTCAAGTGCCGACAACGAAACAATTTGTTGGCACAATTCTACTTTATCCCAGGTTCAACTAACATACACCAACAAACCCCAAGATACTGACCCTTTCAACATCATCTACGAAGCAAATGAAGTCTCACCAGAGGTAACTATGGGAATTGTAGGAACCAGGTTTCTGCAACATTGAAGGAGAACAACTTGACATCCATAACATTCAACATAATAATCCAGAACTTCAACAAATCATACACTTCAATGAGACATAAATATTCCACATATAAATTTTAACGAGATATGACATATATTCATTAATTAAGCAGTGTCCATATCAATTCTAACTCTCATATTAAACACCATTGATTCATTACTATGCAAAATAGATGTAATTAGCACAATAAATCATAACATCATTCACACACATTCAACACCACAATTTTATGTGGAAACCCAAGATAGGAGAAAACCACATAAACGATTTTCTTATTAATGAGTCACAATAAATAAGCACTTCATGTGTGCACACAAAACCTACAAACTTCTCTTCATCTTCCATTACAATGAATCAATGCACACATCATTTAGTTCATTACATATTCCATGTGACTCTCTCATACAACATATTCACTACATATTCCCTTCATAACACAACACTTCAACACAAAAGACTCAAAAATCTCTTATACTTGCTAATTGGGTAACTTGATATGTCACTAGGTAACCCCAAAATCCCAACCCATTACATATATATAGGATTTTTTATAGTCCTTATCCCCACACCCACTAATTATACTCATAACTCTAAGAGGACAAAAACTGTAATCGCTTCCTAACTAACTTCACATTGACATCATTAAAACACCCATCTTTCTTGTTTCTTGGTTGCTTCCTCGAAGTTGACCCTACTTCAGCGGACCACTTCGATTTAACCCTGTTCCCACCAAAACTATTTTTCCAAAAAATGTACCAAAACATTGTAGGTCCAACAAGTTATTTCAGTGCTTGGTTGATGACTGCACTAGAAACATATTAACCCTGATAGATCCCCCATCAGATAACTAGGTATGGGTTTCAAAAGTCACTAATTCCCTCCTTCTACAAAACTGGAGTTGAACATGCCCACACCTCTCTCTTGTATTTCTTTAGTCCTCACTATGGACAAACAAAAAATAATCAAGCAAATTCCTAGTTTATTTTCTCCTATTATAGCCAAAACAATTTATTATCTCCTCACTTTCATTTACTTTTCATTTTGTTGATGTGGCATGATGTTGACATGGTTTATTTGTTATGTGGCATGAAATATGGATTTTGATTAGACAGTGGGTACTATGTGTCATCACCTGTTGCATCCACATCATCCTCTACTAGTCTCCATGTTAAATTACTATGTATGAGGGCCCCATGGGGGCTTCACTCAATGACCCTCTCACATATAATGTGTAATCATGGGATAGTAAAGAATACCCATAATTTCTATAGGTATTGAACTAAACTCCTTTTCTTGAAACCCATTCCAATTACCTAGAATCTCCCCGCCATCCCTCTTCATACTCGAATCCTTATAAATCCCCCTCCTTCCCACCCTAAATCCCTCATCATCCCAATACTTGTAATATATTATCTTGATTTTAAACAATTTTAAAACCCACAATATAAACTCGTGTGCTAGAACAAGTGGTCCTGCATGTGGAGCCCCCTTTTCCTTTATTTTCCTTGCACAGTTCTAGAAGGTGATGTGGTTGGGGGGTCAACCTTGGATTTGTGCCAACTAATATTTCATTTAAGGAGTGAAAACCTCACTTAACCATCAAGTGATTTACTTCTTGAAATGAATATGCACTATAGATTGTGGATGATTTGCACCCGTTCAATATTTTAGGGGTGTAACATAGGATTAAAATCTAATTAGTTATAATCCTGAAATCCTTATCATCTATTGATTTGAAATGTTTTCCACTATTGTATTAAGCAATGCACATTATTTTATTCCAATACACTAGGACACGTGGTGATCATACAACATTTCAGCTCTTTCTTGAGTGGTTTCCAAGACCACTTCCTCATCTTCTGAAACCATTTATGACCCTTGTTAAAAAATACCTTTTTATTTCTTATACAATGGGTTCCCTTGGGCACATGGAAACATTTCATTCATTTTATGAGTGAAGGCGTCACTTAATATTTGAGTAGTTTCCTTTCCAAAATGCATGTGCATTGTAGATCTTGAACAATCCTCAACAATTTGCTTTTTTTGTGGCTGCAACTTATCATTAAAACATAATTATTTATACTTCTAAACCCATTCTAGCCATAGATATGGGCCCTTTTCCCTTGTTAGATCAAGTGGAAAACCATTTTGGAACTTGTTTAAGTTGTTTATGATATCACTTCCCTATATTTGAAACCACTCACTACCCTACCAAAAACCACCTTTTGTGTTTCTCTTGCGATGGGTTATACCAGACACATGGCACAAATATGGTCATTTTGGGGGTTAATCATGTAGGTTTTTAAGTGAGACCTCACCATTTTAAATTCTATACCACCAAGACACGTGGCATCTCCATATCAATTCAAAGCTCCAATTATAGTTTTTAATACCACTCTTGCAGTGTCCAAAACCATTTATTGTCTCTACCAAAGACCACTTTTTGCACGTCATGGTATGGTATTATGTTGGACATGTGGTTATTACCTTTGAATAATGTTTTTTGGCCTTTTGAAACCACCAAACCACCTCTATGAGATTGTTTAAGCAATTTTGTGTTCGATATACCATATGCATACTTTTTGGATGTAATTTTCAAGTTGTTTTTAACTAGTGAGCTTGAATATCATCAGAAACTTAGCATTTTAGTAAATCTGAGTCTCATGGTTGGTAATTTATCCCTCAATAATGGTGAATTTTATTTACAATCGACATATAAATTGGTTATTACAACAATGTGCCTATTTTTTCCAAATAATTTCACCTTTAATTACTGTAATTTTTACAACTACATTCCAATTTCATTATCGCCTTATCAGTTTTAAGTTGATACGTTTTTTCTCCTTAACAATTTAACAACCAAGTGACCTATAACTTCATTTTTCCCAAATTTCCTCATTGAGGTGTTCAATTCAAACACTTGACATGTAATGCTCCCCTATATAAACTAATTTATGCCTAGATAGCCCTAGTGTTTCAATCCATAACTTTGATATCACTCTATATATACCCAACCACTCATTTAATAGTGTTGAGGTGATGGGGTACTCCAATCTAGTTATAATCCCTTAATATATGATCCATTATTTAAAATTACATTGACTTATTGTGCAATTGTTTAACAATGGAAGTAAATATATAGCTATCATTCATCTAAATTATTCATTCTATGGTATGCATGCATTCATATTATGAATTCATACATAAAATGACCGTTAAGTTCATGCACATAGACATTTTCATAGACAATGATTAAAGAAATCCATGACAACAATATAAACCATGAAATTCAAAGCATATTTAACACTTATCTTAATGGTAAACAGTCCTCCAACTAGTTGCAAGTAAATGACATTCCTCCCATCCATAGGTACTTTGTCACACTTATTCTTTCCATGATAAGGCCACTCCCAAGATGGGGCTATCAATTCATAAGAAATGAAGTATCAATTGATTGTACAAAACTTAATTCATGCAACCCTCTAGTGTAGAAACCCCCTCCACAACTATCCCAATCCAATAGCACTCATCCCCCATCAACGTACACAACACATATAATATGACCCCTCTCCCTGCACCGCAACCCCTTAGGTTGTCACCATTCACTTCTAGATTTCTAGCACTTTCCAATTACTAGGGAGTCTCCATGATGGGACTCTAGGGACCTCAGCTACAGTCTAGGTTCCTCTCACAAGGGAACCATAATGATTAGCACTGGTTCCCTATCTTAATTGGCATGATTTATTGGTATTGAAAGACAGTTCTCCTATCTTATTTTCTTGTGATGTACCAACCAAATTCTAGTTGAAATGATGTAGTGGTTGACCGAATGATGAAATGAATGAATCTCTAGCTCAATTCTCACATTTATATATGCATGGTTTCTACTTTCCATGTGGATCCTCCCGAGGAAGCTACTTTACCCCATTTTAGTCCCATCTAAGGATAATTAAGTAACAATTAATCAAATCACCCCCCATAACATGGTTTAAGGACCTTGGGTTAAATTCCTAAGCAAGGTTGACTAAGGACTTGGGTTAATACCAACTAGAATTAGCTCCCTTTAGCCCCATATTTAAATCCCCCTACTTGTGGACTCATATCCCCTATCTCTTATTCACCCTTATTGACTTGTACTTGTTAGGGATTGTTATATTATATGTAATGTACATCATTAACAAATTCATAGTCTCTTATACCATATATGTCTGGAATCTAGCCATTGCATCATTACACACATAATTACATGGGGTCAAAAACAAAGTGTTACAACTAAAAATACATAGTTCTTCCTTAGCCACTTCACTCAACACCATTATTACTTCCATTGGCCATTCCTAGTGTTAATTCTCTAATAAATTTGAATATAGCGATAGGATAATAAAATGCTATGAAACCAATAAGAGTAAGGAATATGTGAAGTATATGCATATTACCAAACAAAACATTGTCCAATTATTTATTGAACCTAAATGCAATCAATACCATCATTTGAGAAATAGGCTTATTTGCATGGACTGTTGCACAGTCTAGCCATTCAAAGACAACTATTTGGATAAGAGGTCCATGGTAATTCACAATCCTTCATACAATAACATGAAGGGTCGACCATTGTTTTTTCTATGTAAATTATCTATAAATTTTATTGATAGTTAGCAGGCCCATTATTTTTACATTAGTGAATTCCACGGGTTGGTACTGGGTCTACTTAGGATTGTTAAAGGGATGGTGTAACCCATTGAGAGAGCCTCCATTTCCTTAGTGTATTCTTAACCTCCTTGCCCTAAAACCTGTTAGAATTTTATCATTCAAGCTAGCATCATTTTAGGATCTTTAACTGAGAGAATAACATGCGCAGCAATAAACACAAGAGACAAGAGACACAAAGAATTTTCCAGGGGAAACCATAAAGGAGAAAACCCCACAACTTCCTTAGAGATAGAATGAGCACCAATGGAAGCAGTAAAACCCAAAAACATAAAGATGATCTCCACAGCTTCTCTCTCTCTCTCTCTCACTTGAGAGAACTACTTCTCTCTCACTCATGCGCCCCAGTGAGTGAGTGTGTGTGTGATAAATAGAGAGGCTCACTCTCTANGCCCCGCTTAACAATTACTTACTAGAGCCGACATCTCTAGGATAGTCTAATAACCCTAGTGCCCCAAAACTATGGGGACTTTTCCCTTCGATCAACAAGGAGGGTTAACCTTGACACAAATGTGGGTACTATTGCTCCGACTTACAATGGAGGATTAACCTCAATGGATTTACATGACTTGTTTTCATTATTGAATATCCCAATCAGAACATCGGGGCATGACATGACTTAATTACATTACAGATACTTCCCAGAATAAACATCAAGGTACAATACACAAGTGAATACATTCTGAAGTTACAAATACATCAACACTCCCTCTTAGCTAGGAAGGTGTTTTCTCAACACAATTTATCAACACAAGTCTTCTTCTCTGTATCATCTAGATCATCATCAAGTCCTCTTTGTCTTCAAGTTATCTTCATCTTCAAGTCATCTTTATTGTCAAGTCATCTTCATCGTCAATTCATCTTCATCAAGTCTATATCATCACTGGATCATCATCGAGTCTAGATCATCACTTGATCTGGATCGTCACTGCTGGATCATCATCAAGTCTAGATCATCACTTGATCTAGATCGTCACTGCTGGATCATCATCAAGTATGGATCATCACTTGATCTGGATCATCACTGTTGGATCATCATCAAGTCTGGATCGTCACTTTATCTAGATCATCATCAAATTTGGATCATCATTGAATCATCATCATCATTACTACTTCTGTTATCTCAATCAAATGGTGCTATCTCTTCATTCTTCTCGTCACAGGAAGTTCTACAGAGACAGCCCTTTTCCATGCTGGTTGTAGGCCTAGCTGCCATGTAGGTCTTCTTCAGCACTTATATCTGACCCTAAGTCATAATACCCCGCCCAACACTTACATCTGACCTCATCTTGTTAGAAAGGCACAACCAGCACTCACATCCGACCTCATTTTTTCAGAAAGGCCCAGCACTCACATCTGACCATGTGTAAACACATCGCACTAGAATGGCTCAACACTTATATCTGACCATGTGCGAACACACTGCATCAGAAGGGCTCTACACTTACATCCAACTATGTGTGAACACACCGCATCGGAAGGGCTCTGCACTGACATTTGACCATGTGTGAACACACCGCATCAAAAGGGCTCTGCACTTACATCCGACCATATGCAAACAAACTGCATCGGAAGGGCAGTGCACTTACATCCGACCATGTGCGAACACACCGCATCAGAAGGGCTCTCAGTCCCAGACTGATAACTTCTGGTAACTGACCAGGTGCCTCCATTCTCCTAGAGAATGGGATCTCAGCACCAAGATGAGTATTCCTGTAACGGACCAGGTGCCTCCATTCCAAGAATGGGATTTAGCACTTATATATGATCATGTAGGAACCAATCCTATAGTCACATCAGAATGGCTCAACACTCACATCTAACATGGAAGGAACCAAATCCTCTCACCATGACAGAATGGCTCAGCCCTTACATTTGACAATGGAAGGAACCTAATCCTCTCACCATGTCAGAATGGCTCTAGGTCTCATCACTTCCCCTTGGAGGGAACCTCGATCTGGAGAACACCAAGCTTCTCCCTGAAGTACTCAAACTTCACTTTGTCCATTTCTAGCATAGAATCACATTAGGACTGATTACGTTTACGGATAACCTGTGAGCTTCGCCAGGACTGATTACATCTGAGGACAACCTACAGGTATGTTTACATCTGAGCGACCTACGAGCTTCACCAGGATCTATGCTTAGACAACCTGTCTCACCGACTATGCTAGAACTCCCTCTTTTGATAGATCTTGATCTGGATCACATACTGGAGCTTCACTGCTCCTCTCAGCATCATACAAAAATGCAAGTCAAATCAAGCAAATCATATAGTAGTTTTTAAAAGAAACATACTACCTCCCAAATAGCAAGTGGCAACATCTTTTTCCTCAGCTGTACTCAGCGCCATGCAGGACTCCATCCTGCCAAACCAAGAGATCACACTTGATCCCATACTGAAGTAGCACCTTGAAGTGCTCTTCCTATCAATGGCACTGCCTGCCCAATACAAATCCTCATAACCCTCGAGGTTAATCTTCTGATTTGCCTCATACTTGAGCCCGTAATCAATTGTACCCTTCAGGTACCTCACTGCATGCTTTTCAACCATCAGGTGAACATGTCTCAATGTGTTTACAGCAAATCAAATATCTGGTCTCGTATTTTTTAGGTACATCAAGGAAAAAATCATCTAACGAAACATTGTGGCATCAACTAACTCTGATGAAGCAACACTCAATAGCTTCAGGCTAGATGCCATAGGTGTGGTCATGGCCTTGTAGTCCATCATCCTAAACCTCTTCAGGATATCTACTGCATACTTCCCTTATCCACACCTCCATGCCTAGAACGTAGTGTATCATCCCCAAGTCCTTTATCTCAAACTTGGCAGCAAGTCTTCTTCTTGCAAATTTAATCATGTTCCTCTTTTCTGTAAGGAACAAATCATCGACATATAACAAGAGCATCACTGGTCTTTCGCCTTCAACCTTGAAGCAAAGGTTGGAATCCTCTTTACTCTTAGTAAATCCTAGAGTCATCAATAATCTGTCCATCCTGTCATACCATGTCAAACCTTAGGATCTTCTGCAGTCACTCCCTCTAAAGCGAAGCATCATTCTTCCTCTGTCTTTCATACTCTATGCACTGAAACATTTTGTACCGGAGTGACAGGTAGCTTCCTATGCTACTAATATTCTATGTATCCATATAGGATCATTGGATACCAAGATCCTCTATTTTGAACCTTTTCAAAATTTCTTCTCGCACCCATCTATGAGCTTGTCATCCTCTATAGACTTTCATCTTCAACCTTGTAGCAAAGGTTTAGGTCTTCATCAAGCTCCTCATGTATGTGTTATCCCATGGGTGTCTTTTGAGCTCGTAAAAGGCCTTCTTTCATTTGCACACATTATTCCTCCTGTCATGTGTATTTCTAGTGGCTGCAAATGTCTCTTCGTAGTCTATGCCTCGTGCTATGAATCTTTCCTTGTATCCCATGATGTTTCCATCTACTACATGATGGAACTACGAACTTCTCTTTAAGTCTCGATATTACATCCTAGACATCATTCTTCTTGAACTAGTCTTCCCTTTATTCTTGGTTACTTCTTCATAGATTGAAGGTTCTGCATTAATGATGTAGCTGCATTCATCATATTATTCTTCATCTTGAATTGTTGTCACTTGTTCTTCAGAACAAGTCTCATCCTTCTTTGCTTGTAGGTGATTGTACGCAATCTTTCCTACAAGTAAAATGCATTTGTATGGTTAGAAACATTTCATAAGGCATATTCATAATGGCAAATTCTTATGCATAAATATATGATCATGCAACTATTTTATCCAATACAACATTCATCCATATGTCACATCCCCGGTTTTGACCCTGTTTGCATGATGTATATAATGTAATTAATCGTGGTGAGGAGCTAAAGGAAAAAGCCACACCATCGATTTGGTTTTGTATGTTTCGGCAATAGGTATAGTTGCCAATGGTATGTCGTGCTATAAGGCATATTATAATTTGGCATCATGTAAACATGCACATCAATTAAAATAAACCACAACCAGATACGGTAGTGCAAAGTTGAATGAAAAGGGAATGGTTCCAAAGGATAAGGGGTGGGGGATGTCAAACCTTGGTTTATGGGGGAAAAACCCATGTTTTGCCACCTTGTTTGTTTTTCCACCTTTCTTCTCTCACCCAATCTCACCAACCTCTTCATTGGCTTGGTTTTGTTTTTTGGGGCCAGTTATGGCTGGGGGATGAGGCAGTTATTGCCTTTGGGAGTGGGGTGGCAGGACTGTCAGTCCTTTTCCCACACGCCCACTCCACCCACGACTGTCCATTCTTCTCCTTCATGCACTCTTTCCCTGGCGGTTCATCCACGCGTGGATAGGAGGTCTGTTCGTTCCTCATGGTGGTCAACTCACCCTCACACATGGAGGATTGTTCACTCTCACGCTGTTCATTGGCCTGTGGATTCACGCGCATAGGCGAGGCTGTTTCCCCTCATGCGCAGGCTAGAATCCTCACGCAGAGGTCGGGTATGTTTCCTCCATGTTTTGCGATTTGGTGCATGTTCTCTCACGCATAGAATGTTGGGGGTCATTTTCCCATGGTGTGAGCCGTGCTCACTGGGTGTGTTTGGGGCTGTTGTTTCCCCCACGTTTTGTGGCTATGGTGTCCAATTGCATTTTGGGCCACTGTGTATTCATAGTGAGCCATTGTCTGTTGCGGTCTACATTTGAGTCTTCCATGGCTATGTCGGGGGTTTTGTTTCTTATCCACTGTGGGCTGTGGATTGTTGCCACTATCTTTATTGTGAAATTGGGTTTCTGACATACCCTGGTTTGGGTGTTGTTACTGAGTTGTTTTGGCCATGATAGGGCCAAGAAAAACTCTGTGTTGTCTTGTAGCTTGAGCTGTGTTTCACCTGTTGGTTGGGACTGTCACCTGCTGGTTTCCTTTGCTTCTTCACAGGGCTGTGAAGGGATTGTTTTGCTGCTGGTATGCAGTGGTTGTCCCTTGGGATGTGCTGGCTTGGCAAATCTGTGAAGGCCTGATAAACCCAGCTCTATTGGTTTCTGATTCTGTCCCTTGTCTATGTGTAAGCCTGCGTTGTTCCCTTATCCTTGGAGGGATCATGCCCAGCTCAGGGGTGGTAGCGTTGCTGAGAGGTTTATGAGCACGCTGGCCTATGGTTGGGTGGAACGTTGCAGCGACGTAGCTGGTTGCAGGACTCTTCATCAAAAGATAAGTGCTGCTGGTTACTTCATCTCTGCAATTTATATTGATGTTAAATGAATAATGATGAACATGAGTAATGCTGGAATGTATGATTGCTTCCGCTGTAGGATTAAGGAATTATGCATTGAGTAACTGTGCATGAAAAATGATGGATTGTGCATCCTGTTATGTATGATGTTAAGCTTTTAATTTCATCATTGATCTCTTCTTTTTATGTTCATGGGGTTGTTCGCCAGGTTGCTTGTGGTGTTCGTCGCGTCCTCTTCGCCGGTAAGAGGGATGAGGACGTGACAGAATGGTATCAAAGCTCATGGTTGCAACAATGGGCCTCTATGGGACATGAAGGATGCAGTGACAGAAGGAAGAATTACCTTCTATGCTCAGCAGAACAGTAACAAAATTCAAGAATTTTTCTAAGTGTTGACAGTGGTTCATTGGAGCCTAAGCAGGATTGACTTCCACTGTGGCGAAAAGATTCACGGTTTTCCCATCTGCTGTTGCGGATGGCGAAGCAACTCCGCATCCGACCGCCGATGATGGAAGTGACATAGTTCTAAGGCAGAAAATAATTGACTGACGGAAGAGGAAGTGTTCATGCCTCCGCCATTGCGGAAGTCAAAGCAATAAGTCTTCCGACGGGCAAAGACTTCCGCCGTTGCAGAAGATTTGGCGAAGTGAAATTTTCTTTAAGAAAAGGGCGATCGATCGGCAGAAGAAAGGGTTCTGCGTCTGCCGTTGTGGAAGAAGAAAGGGTTCCGCGTCCGCCGTTGCAGAAGAAGAAGCAACTAAGCATCCGACGGAAAGTGGTCCGACCGCCGACAGGTGCTATGTTCGACGGAAAGAAGAAAGACAAATTTGGAAAATTCAAATTTGTCTAAGTATGAAATCGTAGACGGAAAAAGAGGAATGATTGCCGCCGTTGTGGAAGAGAAAAGCGGTAATTCGTCCGACGAAGAAAGACTGCTGCCGAAGGAAGATAAGGTTTCGCGTGCCATCGTTGCAGATGGAGAAACGATTTGGCATTCGTCGTTGCGGATGGAGAAACGATTTGGCATCCGTCGTTGCGGATGGAGAAACAACTTCCCGGCCGACGGGTAAGGCCTCTGACGTAAAGAAAGAAAGTTGAAAATTTTCTAAGAAAAAAGTCAGTTCATTCGTCGGAAGAGAAAATGCTTTCATGTTCCTCCGTTACGGAAGCGAAAGCGGTTTGTGCACCACCGTTGCGGAAGCCAAAGTAATTTGGCTTTCGATGTAAAAATGCTGCCGATGCCGGTCAAGACAGTTCACCGATCGAAAGGAGTTATTGTTTGGAGTGCCACCGTTGTGGAAGCCAAAGTCATTTGGCTTCCGATGTTAAAAGACCGTCGACAGCTGACGCAGTAAAAGAAAGTTCAAAACTTTTCTAAGTAATAAAAATGTTGGCCGTTGCGGAAGCGAAAGCATTTCGGCTTCCGACTAGAAGGGCTGCCGACGCCGTTGCGGAAGGAAAAGTGTTCTGAGAGCCATCGTTGCGGAAGGGAAAGCATTCTGAGAGCCACCATTGTAGAAGGATTATGGTTTGAGAGCTCATTCTATGGATGGATAATTGGAATAATACCCAATTTGGACAAAAGGAAAATCTGAGTTTTTTCCATAGGATTTCCCAGCAAATTTTAACTGTTTTTCAGTGGGGTTTTGAGTTGTTTTTCAATGAATTTTCATGGGCTGGAAAATGAGAAAGTGGCAGCGATCTTATGCGCCAGATTGCGCAAAAAACATAGATTTACAAAAAAGAGAATCCACAAGGAGGCAAGCCCCCTTGACCCCCGTCGTCCCTTGAGACAGTCGTTCTTGTGAAAAGAGAATCCTATGTTTTGGACAAATTAGTAAGACCCAAAATTCATAAAAGATGAATGGCGCAACAGAAGTGAGGTGGCTGAAGTTAGAATTCCAAACCAAAATGCAGTAGTGTGTGTAAAATGCCAAGATTGGTGAAAGTCTTCATTTTAGAGGTGGTGTGGTTTTCACATCCGAGGTCGGAATGAAGCATGGGGATAGGCGTTGGTAAGCTTATCCAGCAAGGAACAAGGGTAAGTCACTAGAATATGAGCATGAAGCAGCAAAATGCTAATGATGGCCGTTATTATCAAATGGACAAATCTGGACAATTGCATGCCCAGGGGCAGCAAGGACTATGAAGTCAACCAGCTGCTGTGTGGAAAAAGGAGTTCCATGTCAGGATGAGAGACTTGAAAAGGGAAGTTTCCCTTGAAACCCTGTCTTGCTAACTATGTTGCATTTCCTAAGTTTTATGCATGAAATGCCTGAGGATATGTATTGCAAGCATAGGATATTGCATGTTGGTAAGAATATTGGAAATTATATATTTATAATGAACCACTAATGATAATCATTGCTTTGATGTTGGCATTAGTGGCAAAACCAAAAATGACGTGGACCTAGCTGAATATGTTGCTGATGCTAAGGAATGTGACCAGCAACCCTATGGAGAAGGGGATAAGGCAACAAGTCCATGACAATAGTTGGTGAGCAAATCCTGCAGTCCCCTGCAAAGGACCAACCAAATTGGTCATGGAAAGGGTGTAAGTACGACCCATGCAGGTAAGAGTTTGCTAATGACAAATTCCATGGAATGGTAAAGGTAAGAGACCTTACACCGTGTGTATATTGGAATGTAGAAAGATATCATGCCTAGATATGTTGATGATATTGATTATAGTAATGCATCCTATATGAAGTGGACATGGTATGTTGAATGCATTGAGATGAATGCATGTGATAGTATGAATGACTAATGACTGAAATGATGAATTGGTGACAATTCAGAAACCATTTCAGAGCCTGTTATGAGTGCAAGATAGTCATGAGCAATTGGCTGCCAGAACTGCTCTATTGAAGACCAAGGTGGTATGAATGATACGCTTGTGAAGTAAGGAGTATCTAACCACTTCATTTAATTGCATGAATGCTGTGATTATACCTTGCAATGTTAGCATGATAATGATTGCAGGAAGTAAATGAGCTTCGATAATATTGATGTGACTAACAGTTGGAAGTATTTGAATTTTATAAATTCTGAAAATGCTTCAGTGATGGTTGTAGCAATGAAAAGGTTATATGCATCCAGACTTACCAAGTGTTTGGTTGATTGAAGCTCATGTTTTAGGTAGTTTATTTCGAGCATGGCAGTGAGAGGTAAGACCCTGACCAATGCCAGAATCTACCATGTGAAAGAGCTTATTAAATTTGAATCGTGAATTTCAAATTTAAGAAATTGTTGACAACTACTAGTCACTACTGGCTTGCATAAGCTTGTGTTTGGATGTTTGAAGCTTATGTTTCAGGTAGAATATTTCGAGCATGGAAGTGAGAGGTAAGATCCTGACCAATGCCAAAATCTACCATATGATATGCATAATAGGTTGTTAAAATTCGAATTGTGAATTTCGGATTTGAGAAATTGCTGACAACCACTAGCCACTGTTGGCTTGCATAAGATTGTGTTTGGTTGATTGAAACTCATGTTTCAGGTAGATTATTCAAGCATGGCAGTGAGAGGTAAGACCCTAACCAATGCCAGAATCTACCATTTATGAGAAGAAGTCTCATGGTTGTGAAAGTATTTGATATGCATAATGGGTTGTTAAATTTGAATTGTGGATTTCGGATTTAAGAAGGTACTAATGACTACTAATCATTGTTGGCTTGTATAAGATTGTATCAGGAGGGACGCATGGTAAGTGGGTAATCATGTTATGATAGTAAGCATAAAATTATAATAGCATAGTAGTGCTGCTTACAGGAGACCCACAATTGAGCAAGTCAATTTCTGTAGCAGATAGAATTGCAAATTCTTATTGAATTCGATTGCTAATGTCATTGCTTGGTTATGGAACAATCAATTTGGATTGTAGTATCATGTAATGATTGACTATTTGGCTATTTGATGAATGTGTCAGGGGTACACAATATAAGAAGACCATGTGCGATGGCCTGCAGAAGCCAAAATTCATGGGAAGGTTTTCCCTTATCTTGGAAATGGGTTTCGGGTGAAACGCCATTGGACATTTTGAAAATGTCTCATCTGCACTGCATGTTTGGTAATAACATGAGTGAGATGGTATGGATTATGTCAGTGAGACATGTGTGGATATGAAATGTAAACAAGAAGCAGGGATGGGGGCTTGGTTTGCTTAAACCTGGTGATTGGAAACCACACAGACAGAGCTAGAGGGATGAATTTCTTCTCCAGAACCCCGGGATAGCACTGAAAGGGAATGCAGGGCCTGAGGGACTGAGTAGCAGAGAAGGGACTGATTCCTTGTGTTGGGTGTGTGTGGGTGTCTTAGAAGTTAGGCTAGTTCTGGTGTAGGTGTTCCTAGCTCTGCAGCAAGCTCACCAGCTTAGCATTCAGCCTTTCCCAACTCCTTGACGGTGCCTAACAAATATAAAGGCATACTACGACGGCCAATGGATAAGTGTTCTGTGACCCTTGCTATGAATATGCATGCTTAATTATTAAATTCCATATGCAGAACATGTTTTGATTTATTTCCATGATGACTGATTCCTTGAGTATGCATAGGGCCTGGATGGCACACACTGGGAATGGGTGCACACTTTTTCGATGTTGGATCATGAAAGGGTTTTCAATATTGATTACACTCTAGGGAGTGGACACACTCCTGGTGTCTCGATACTTGATAGTGAATGATGAGAAATGTGATTATAGTTTTAAATCAATAACGCTGATGAGTTCGATGTGTTGCTTGTGTTGCTTGTGTTAACAGGCTAAAGGTAAAGGTAAAAGTAAATGGTTGATATAAGTGTTTATTGGTATAAGTGTATTGTTGATATAAGTGTATGGCAGTGTAAGTGTATGGTTGGTATAAGTGTATGTGTCATTGTTGACATAAGTGTATGATGGGCTGTGATATGCCTAAGGATCCATAGTAGATCCTAGACCTGGAAATGGTCATGATAAAGTTCCAAGACCAGTTGACATGTTTATGTACTGGATGGACATTAATTATTTGATGTTGTGGAGCAGCCGACGTGCTGACCTAACATCTAAGTCCATAGGCGATCCCAAGGCTTGCAAAGTGAAGCAGGATCCTGTGGACGAATGAGGAAACGCACAATACAGATAAGTATAGGATTATTTTGCTTATGAATATACATGTGTATATGATTTGGGTATGATGTTTTAAACTCTTGCTCTAGAGATAAAACTGATGAGAATAAACTAAACATGTGAATCTATGCAATGATGGATTGTGCATCCTGTTATGCATCATGTTAAGCTTTTAATTTCAGCATTGATCTCTTCTATTTATGTTCATGGGGTTGTTCACCAGGTTGCTTGTGGTGTTCATCGCGTCCTCTTCGCCGGTAAGAGGGATGGGGACGTGAGAGCATCCTAGGGGTGCATGTGGACATGTGACTGTCCTGGAAAGCTCGGAATGAGCGGTAATGAAAAAGGTGCCAGTAAGAAGGGGGAGTCCTAGCAGCCGAGACAAACCATGTGGAGAGACTCCATGGTTTAGAGGTCTGGAATAGACCAAAGACACTAAGTGTCATGACCAAGAAGGATTGGTCCAGCATTCACGGTGAAGTGAAAGAGGCTGAGAGCATGAAAAGCCACAGCGATGGTGTGGGTTCCAGGATGGAACAAAATAAAGAGGGGAAAAACTCTTACTGCTCTCTCTTGCCTTTTGTTTATATATATACATATACATTTATGCATTGTGAAAACAAAGGATTGTTTAATGCATGTATGATTGAAATGAAATGTGTGTATTTGCTTAAAGTAAATTGTGAATGCTGGAATGGTTAATTCCCTGCCCAAAAATGGACATGAATGAGCTCATATGCCTGTTGGGGAAGGCATGTAAAATATGAAGGTTTCCTTAATGGAACTTGGACTGTCATGCCAATTGGGTAATTAACTAACTGATTTTAATGTCTATATTATGCTTGGTCTAATAAAATTTCAATGGTGCATTTCACAGGTAAGAAAAGTGAAAGCAGGTGGTGCACATTGAATATGGCAGTAGATAAAGAGTTGTTGGACTTAGCTGGAAGTCTCCTTCAAGTGATTTCCAAGACCCAAGAGAACCTTGGGGAGATGCTCAAGATACAGAAAAGGCAGAGTGAAATGAACCACTAGATTTTGCAAGACTCTATTGGTTTGCAAAGGGAGGTGAAAAGCCTTCTGGGAGCAATCGGCAAAGGAAAGGAATGGGGATCAGCAATGGGACAGTTGTCCAAGCGACCTGATAAGAAACGGTCCAGGCATGAAGACTCAAAGGAAATTGAGCAGGTAAAAGATGAAGCAGCCAATGAGATGCGGAGGACATCATTTACGCCGGGACTGCCCAATGAGGGAACATGATGAGGGCAATAGCCGCAAAGTTCCTAGACTTCGGGATCAGCTGGAAGCTGAGAACCAGCAGGGGAAGTCCATGGAAGCCGAGAGGCTTGGTCGTGAACGTTCAAAGTAGATGATTGAACGTGGGGCAGATCTGCAATTTTGAAATTTTGATGTGCAACTGTATATGTATTGTATATATGTAATGGAACACCAAGGACGGTGTTATTCTAAGGGGGAGGGGAATGTCACATCCCCAATTTTGACCCCATTTGCATGATGTATATAATGTAATTAATCGTGGTGAGGAGCTAAAGGCAAAAGCCCCACCATCGATTTGGTTTTGTATGTTTCGGCAATAGGAATAGTTGTCGATGGTATGTCGTGCTATAAGGCACATTATAATTCGGCATCATGTAAACACGCACATCAATTAAAATAAACCACAACCAGCTACGGCAGTGCAACGCTGAGTGAAAAGGGCATGGTTCCAAAGGATAAGGGGTGGGTGATGTCAAACCTTGGTTTATGGGGGAAAAACCCATGTTTTGCCACCTTTTTGTTTTGCCACCTTTCTTGTCTCACCCAATCTCACCAACCTCTTCATTGGATTGGTTTTGTTTGTTGGGGGCAGTTATGGTTGGGGGATGAGGCAGTTATTTCCTTTGGGAGTGGGGTGGCAGGACTGTCAGTCCTTTGCCCACACGCCCACTCCACCCATGACTGCCCATTCTTCTCCTTCACGCACTCTTTCCCTGGCGGTTCATCCACGCGTGGATAGGAGGTCTGTTTGTTCCTCATGGTGGTCGGCTCACCTTTATGCATGGAGGATTGTTCACTCTCACGCTGTTTGTTGGCCTGTGGATTCACGCGCATAGGCGAGGCTGTTTCCCCTCACGCACAAGCTGGAATCCTCATGCATAGGTCAGGTATGTTTCCTTCGTCTTTTGCGATTTGGTGCAAGTTCTCTCACGCACAGAAGGTTGGGGGTCATTTTCCCATGGTGTGAGCCGTGCTCACTGGGTGCATTTGGGCCTGTTGTTTCCCCCACGTTTTGTGGCTGTGGTGTCCAATTATGTTTTGGGCCACTGTGTATTCATAGTGAGCCGTTGTCTGCTGCGTTCTACATTTGAGTCTTCCATGGCTATGCCGTGGGTTCTATTTCTTATCCACTGTGGGTTGTGGATTGTTGCCACTGTCTTTATTGTGAAATTGGATTTCTAACATACCCTGGTTTGGGTGTTGTTGCTGATTTGTTTTGGCCACAATAGGGCCAAGAACAACTCTATGTTGTCTTGTGGCTTGAGCTGTGTTTCACCTGTTGGTTGAGACTGTCACCTGCTGGTTTCCTTTGCTTCTTCACAGGGATATGAAGGGATTGTTTTGCTGCTGGTATGCAGTGGTTGTCCCTTGGGATGTGCTGGCTTGGCCAATCTGTGAAGGCCTGATAAACCCAGCTGTGTTGGTTGCTGATTGTGTCCCTTGGCTATGTGTAAGCCTGCGTTGTTCCCTTATCCTTGGAGGTATCATGCCTAGCTCGGGTGTGGTAGCGTTGCTAAGAGGTTTATGAGCACGCTGGCCTATGGTTGGGTGGAACGTTGCAGGGACGTAGCTGGTTGCGGGACTCTTCATCAAAAGATAAGTGCTGCTGGTTACTTCATCTCTGCAATTTATATTGATGTTAAATGAATAATGATGAACATGAGTAATGCTGGAATGTATGATTGCTTCCGCTGTAGGATTAAGGAATTATGCATTGAGTAACTGTGCATGAAAAATGATGGATTGTGCATCCTATTATGCATCATGTTAATCTTTTAATTTTAGCATTGATCTCTTCTGTTTATGTTCATGGGGTTGTTCGCCAGGTTGCTTGTGGTGTTCGTCACGTCCTCTTCACCGGTAAGAGGGATGGGGACATGACACCATATCTCACGGAAACTTTTCTCGATGCCTTCCATCTCCACCAAGACAAAATTGAGATTGTGCACTAATCCAATATGTCAGCAAAGAGGTTTCATTCTAGATAAGTAGCAATGGAGAGTTGTAAAGCACCATGAGATACTTACCCATCACATGCATATTAGTAGTATACTATCATTAATGCAAACATTCTATCATGCATAATACATCAACTGAATATAAACAAATTGCATAACTAAAAACAATATCATGAAATGACAATTGAATACTTATCTTTATTTGTTTCGTGGGTAGAATCATTCTTGATCCTTCCACTTTATCATCTTCTTCATTTATGACTTCATCATTTCTTATCCAAATGCTCAAGATGGATAAGAGGTTCTTCAAGAATTGAGTCCTTCATATTCCTCATCGCTTGAGGGATGTTCTTTGGATGGTGAGATCTTGATATTTAGTTGCTCCCATTTTCTCTTCTCTTATTATGAGTCGAGATTCTTCTTCTTCCCAGAGTCTAATGAAAGTAATCACTTCCTTCTGGCAAACATTCCTCAAATGAATGAATCCCATGATCCCGGGAGGCCATTCAAGGTGGTTATCACAACTTCTACATTCTCCACTTCTTCTTCTATCGCTTCAAGTTGTTCTTTGATTTGAGAGACCCTTGTAAAGTATGACTGTATGGTCTCTGCATTCTGGATCTTCACATTCTTTAATTGGTTTCTTAAGGTCATATTTTGATTTATGTTCTTCCCTTCAAATAGCTTGGTCAAAGAATCAAACATCTTCGGTGTCTTTAGGGAAGACACTTGTGGTACATGTTGATCCATAATTGAATCATCAATGATCTTCTTTGCCTTGGCCAAGTTCTTCTTGTGTAAGGATTTTAGCCTCGTCTCCCTCTAGAACTGGAACCTCTCTACTTATGTAGGTGTCAAATTCATTTTCTTCAGAGAGATCATTACTTCCATGCTTGGAAGTTGTCAACTTCACCAAGCTTATCATCAAGTGATGTGATAGATCACTTTGAAATGAGAACCTCAAATGAAAATAGCAAAAGATTAGATCTTACCGATTTGAGGTGTCTGTCTTGGTTCCGGAGCTGGCTGATCTAGGGTTTGTTAGAGAAACCCTAATTTTCAAAACTTGGAATATTTCAAATATAATTGGATAGAAATATAGATCTCTTCAAGGTTAGCTATCCAATGTACTCCTTTTCTGAAAACAGTGGAGGGAAGCTCTTGGAACAGGAAGCCCTAGTTTTCCAATTTCTTCTACATAAATGCCTAAAATTGTTTCTACGGTATCTCCAAAATTACCACTCCTCTATGTCTGAAACTTTGCATTAAGGTATGATATCCTGTCCCTATTCCAACACCATAGGTTTCACCAATTGGGACTTATGAGTGTTTTCCCAAGGTGACCTGTTTCAGGACTATTCAGCATAGCGACGTTGTACGAAATTCCACGTGTCACTGTTTCATCTTTTGGGTTTGAAACTTGGGCCACAAAAATTGCAGTTCGTGCCCTTTCTAGAACATCTTCATAAATTTAATTTGGACCTTTGTAGCTAGAGATATAGCAATTCTCCCCAGGTGTCCTGATTAAAGATGAATCCTAGAAGAGGCTGGAACCCTAACTTGGAGGGCTCATATCTCCTTGAATATAGATAATATGAGGCTGAATTTTGGACACAGTGTAAATTTGGATTTTATATTCATCCTGTGAAATTTTTAGATCCTGATCCTTCTCCAATCCTAAGATATAGTGAATGTACAAAAACTTATCAGTTTTAGTATTTTAGGGTTTTTCCAGCCCATGGTCAAACTAGGGTTTGACTTTCCTAGAGTTTCACCCAACCAAAAATCTTGACCCAGGTCTCTAAACTTAGATTTTAATGAGGAGATCAATCCTATGTCGGGCTCACTCAAAAATTCCTCTTCTGTAAGAAGCCCTAATTTCCCGCACCAAAAATTGAAAATGTCCAGAATCGAATTCCGCTTCAACAGAAAGATGTGCCCTTCAATGGAGAGTTATCCTAGCATAATTTTGCTGATGGATTATGGAGAGGGACCCAAAATGTAAGAATCCCTAGCTGATGTAGCTGCACAATGTCTTCTTCTCAATTTAGCTCTGATACCATGTTAGAATTTTATCATTCAAGCTAGCATTATTTTAGGATCTTTAACTAAGAGAATAACATGCACAACAATAAACATAAGAGACAAGAGACAAAGAATTTTCCTTGGGGAAACCATAAAGGAGAAAACCCCACAACTTCCTCAAAGATAGAATGAGCACCAATGGTAGCAGTAAAACCCAAAAACATAAAGATGATCTCCACAACTTCTCTCTCTCTCTCTCACTCATGCACCCCAGTGAGTGTGTGTGTGTCGGCCCACTTAACAATTACTTACTAGAGCCAACATCTCTAGGAGAGTCTAATAACCCTAGTGCCCCACACCTGTGGGGACTTTTCCCTCCGATCAACAAGGAGGGTTAACCTTGACACAAATGTAGGGACTATTGCCCCAACTTACAATGGAGGGTTAACCTCAATGAATTTACATGACTTGTTTACATTATTGAATCTCCCGATCGGAACATCGGGGCATGACATGACTCAATTACATTACAAATATTTCCCGGAATAAACATTGGGGTACAATATGCAAGTGAATACATTCTGAACTTACAAATACATCAAAAAAACCACCTACACTTAAAGAAAATATTTATGTGATTGGTAATATGACATCTAACCTAACATACAGTATATTTTAGCATAGCATATTTATCGTAACATCCCCTCAAGATCCATATACATGCAATGTTGGACTACTAGTGATATGGCCTTGACGCCACAATGCCCATTATAGATAGGCTATGACATTTTCCTAGGCATTTCATTTTGATTCCATTTCAATTGTTCCTCATCCATTCTATCATTTCATGTGTACCCATTATGGGTCGATAGAGTTTCGTATGCATGAAAGTTTCTCGGATGAGGTTAGTATGGAATATTTTTATATTTTCATTGATTATATATATAATTACAATTGAAAAGTATTAATAAACATAATTAAAAGTATTTGTAATTTTCCAATTGTGTGAAATTTATAGCTCCTATGATCTAATACTACTATGCGATTATACTCCTATGTCAAGGTGGTAGGATACATACTATTCCTTTGTCAATGGAATAGTTTTAGTAAGGTGTTTTATTGGTGCACCTCACATGCATGAATTACAATGAACTTATGTTGTTTAATTATATAATTGCCACATTCTTTTCTTTGTTTCGTTGTTTTCTATAACTCAATAATTGATGATAGGAGACATTAGTCAACCATACATTGTTTGTTTTCTTATTTAGGTTGATTGTCATGTTTTTAGACTAATATAATTTGTATGAAACCACCAACAAGTTTATTTCTAACGCCCCTACACAAGATACCATGATTTACTTTCATTGCACCCTTTGGTGGCTTACTTTATTCATCCATCTTGCATTGGGATGAGGTATTACAAGAAACACATTTTTAGATCCATCAGTTTAATTTGTATTTGTCTAGTTGTTTTACTTTTAGATTCAAATTTACAACACATGATTAGATTTGTTAGTAGCCACAAACCATTTGCTTCTAATATTTACATGTCATGGTGTAGAGTCAAGTAGCGCATGCATGTATACTTTTTTTAATGTAAGGAGTTGTACTTTCATGATTTTGTAGCAACATAACTAGGTTGTAATTTATTGTTTGGATTAAATTTAAAGTTTTTTAATAGTCATCCTACATCAACAATTTAGATGTCACAAGTATTCCCAATCGTAATTATTTTGGTTTCTCCCTACATGTGCCATACTCTGAAATTGTATACCATGGGAGTGTATCACCACCCACCCCCACCGCCACTTCAGAGGCACCCTTATACTACCATTGTACTTTGTTTCATGCTTGAGTGGTCCTTCTCCTATTTACTTAGTCCATCACACACATATTGATGTTACAACCTCCTTTGTTTCCCCTACTAGTGATGCATCTGTAATGGTTGCATCCCCCAGTATTTCCTTATACTAAGATGTTCAAGCATCTATGGCTTTTATCCTAGAAGGTCAATATCAGAAATTGCTTAATATATTATTAGTGATACCATTAGTTGATGAAATTCTATTTTATCATTTATGGAATTGATTTAAAAATTTAGAATTTTTTCATAGATTGATTTCTTGTAATTGCCATAGGTTGGTATTGCACAAAGCAATGGGTGTAGGAGGAGGAAACTGCCCTCAAGACTAGAAGTCACATTTGTTTCAAGATTTCTTATATTGAATTCTAATTGTATTTAGTAAGTTTGTTAATTGATAAAATTGTCGAAAATTACTTATATGAATATCTTTCCTTTCCAATACCTAAAAGGGATCATCACTCCTCCACATAAGGAGACTTGAGCTTCCTTGATCTTGAAGAAGAGGAAGATCATATTTGGAGATACATCTCATAGTGGTGAGTGACCTATTCAATGATCATCCACATTATTTTTTTTATTGCAAGCATGAATGTCCATTTCGTAATATGGGAATTAGTTTATCATTTTCCAATTCAGCACAAGGTGCCATTATGTGTCTTTCGAAGGATGGTTCACTTTTGAATAATATTGTTCTTTTATTCAGGTGTTTTTTAATTCGATATTAATGATGAAGGATTATGATGATCATTAGTTGGGTTCCTAACTATTTGATAGATTACGAAGATGAATGTTGGCAATGGTGATTAAGATTTTAATATATTGATGTTTATGTTTCATGTGTCATGGTCCATCTATGAATCAAGGGTTTTATCCATGTGAGGTGTATGATACGATCTTATTATAATGGTATCATACCTTGTGGGTCATATTTGGTTTGTGTTTGTTATATGTAGTGTTTTCAATTGGATTTTAGAGGTTGCGTGAAAAGAAAAAATTTATTGGAAAGAGCGTGCTTAGAGTATTACTTCTTTTATTGATTATTCTTCATCCTTTCCTTTGTTGTCATCATTTGAGTAACGTGTAGAGTGACATTCCTACTTCAAAGATATGCATTATATTAGATTATGACAACAGATCTTGGGCCAAAAGTAGTCTTCACATATATTGCACAAGAGAAATAAGAGAAGAACAATATGAGAAATATTCCATTAACTATATTTAGTAATACAATGGTGTTTACAATAAATAGAAATCCAATCATGTGGATAGGATTTGAACCTAGAAACTAAACCTGACTTCCTAGTTAATTATCACTGCATGGGAGAAACTACTCTAACTCCTGATGTCTAAATCAATCAACAATCTGTTAGAACTAGTTAAACCAGTTAAACTAATGAGGTAGGTGGAAAAGGCAACATTTCCCCATGCAACCAAGCAAAACTGGTGCTATACTAACTAAGAGTGATCTAACTGAATGTAACTGGAGGTTGACTCAACATAACTGCTTACCTACCACAACCAACTGATGGAGGCTGCTGGTGGCACTCATAGTGATCTCCTATAATGTAGGGATTGGTCTTAGAGGCACACCAACTCACGCATGCACATGCATTAAGTGGAAGATAACCTCTATATATGTTCCCCTAAGTTAAGAAAAATAAACAAATAGACTTTATGTGGTAAAAGGAGACAAAGGGAAGATTAACAATAATCCTAACACCCCCCTTTAATCCTAACTTGGACTACCTAGGCCCTGGTAACTAAGACCAAATGTCACCCATTACAATCTAAATGAAAAAATTATTTGTCCATGGAAAATGTCGGAAAAGGAAAAACCGCATGGGGAAAATCCTTCCTCAAAAATGGACATGGCACAAAATTTAAATGAATATCTTCACTCTATATTTGTTCTTCACTTGAATAAGATGGATGTACTACTTCTTGGTGAAAAACTTTGTAGAGTTGTTGTAGATGCCTTGATCTCATGTATCAATTTTTTAATGTTGTGTAGACAAAAAGCATGAGGAGAAGCCTCTTATAGCTCATCTTCTGGTGATGAAGGAGTGTCATATGAATGATTCTTGATGTGACAACATAAAATATCATATATGAACATAAAATCGGATATGGAAAAGAGATCTGTGCAATCATCTTGCAGCCAAAGAACATCAATGAAATTGACAGGCTCAATTTCTAATGTAGTTGCATAATGGTGAACCCGATCATGAACCTTTTTCCCAAATTGATGTGAAACCTTTCTATTTCTATAATAGAGCTTATGAACCTATGATATATCAGAAATTAAGTCATATGGAGAAGCAATCAACCAAGGTATAGTCGCTCCAAAATACGATTGAGTCACAGTAGGAAAACTAGGTGCAACTAGTATACATTGACAATTGGGCAAATCTAGTGAGCATAAGGATCTAAAATTCGACCTAATAAAGGTTATATCAGACCCAAATATTTTTAAAATAATCCCACCTACAGCCAATGGTAAATAAAACCAACCAATGATAGAAAACAAAGACAAGATAACTTTCACAACTGATATAGTAGAGGAAACCATGAAATTATCTAGTTTACCAACTGAGGAGTTTGGAAGTAGTAGGGTCTTCTAAGTATCAAATGGATGGGACATAGGTGGCATAAAATGAATATCAGGATTCAAATCCTATTCTAAATCAGAGAAAGAAGAATCTGAATGGAGTTTGAAGGATTCAGATGAAGACAAGTCAGAAACTAGTGGTAAAAAACTAGTATTAAGAGGAGATTGCTCTGGGATACTGATAGGTATTTTTTAGAGGGGAGGAAAAGAAATTTCTGATTTTTATATATCAGAATGAGTGTCAAAATCAGATACATCAGTAACATATTTATTCTAGAAACCAAATCATGAGCATCATTACCTTTGAATTGCACAGTGTTACAGTGCCCCTGGGGATCAATAGATTTTTCCCTTCTTGCAAAATATGGCACATCAATGTTGTTTCTTTCAAGCAACTGATTCATGATGTCCTTTTTATTTTTAAAGCAAGAAATTTCATTGTGATCTTCCTTTCCTGTTTCCCTTCTTCTTGAAATTTGAGCCTTCATCAATAGAGTTTGAACCTTCATCTTCGGAGTCTGACTTTGTCTTTTTCTCCTTCACTTTCAGATTTCCTTTGGAGTTGATATTCTTACTTCCAAGAGCAGCAAGTGCATGATCTTTTTAGGTTTTGAGAGTTCCCATTTGAATCAACTTGATCTTCTCTTGTGTGAGAGAAACTATAAATGCATCAAAGGATGGCATCCTCCAATTTCGAACTACAAGCTTAGTAGCATAAAATGTTGACACAAAAACTGAGTATTCCAGACCCAGATTTGATAGAATGGAGAGGATAAATGACATTATTCCTTCATAATCCCACACTGCTTGAGAAAAAGTACTAATGACTTAAACTTGGTGATGAATTCCTCAATGGTTTTGAATTCATTTGGTCTCAATGAGATCGACTCATTATCCAATTGATATCCTCTAAGATCATCTTGCTTTCCAAAGAGGGATTTAAGTTTGATCCAACTTCATTAGGGACTATCAAGCCATCAAGATGAAAAATAAAACCTAGAGAGAGAGAGATACAAAGAAATCCATAAGCTCCATCCTTCCTGTTATGCCACCTTGCTTTCTCAACAAGATCATTAGGTTCGATTTCTAAGGCCATAGTAACTCTATAGAGGCCATAGTAACTCTATAGAGACCTTTGTTACACAATAGTATCTCAATATTGGATTTCCATTCATAATAATTGAATGAAGTCAAGGTTACTATCTTAGATAGATCCATGCTCTTTTGTTGTGTTGCTGGTGAGATAACTGAATACTTGCACACAACTAGAAAAACAATTTTTGTTTAGCCTGACCAGGCTCTGATACCATATTAGATTCTGACAGCCAGACACAAAAAATAGTCTTGACATAGATTGCACAAGAGAAATAAGAGAAGAATAATTGAAGAACAATATGAAAAATCTTCCATTAACTATATTCAGTAATACAATGGTGTTTACAATAAATAGAATTCCAATCATGTGGATATGATTCGAATCTACCAACTAAATCTGACTGACTGGTTAACTAAGAGTGTATAAATCACTACATGGGAGCAATTAGTCTAACTTCTGATGTCTAAATCAGTCAACAGTCAGTTAGAACTAGTTAAACCAGTTAAATTGATGAGGTAGGTGGAAAAAGGAGCCATTTCCGCATGCAGCCATGCAAAACTACTACTACACGAACTGAGAGTGATCTAACTAAATGTAACTGGAGGTTGACTTGGCATAAATACTAACCTACCACAGCCAACTGATGGAGGTTGTTGGTGCCACTCAGAGTGGTATCCTATTATTTAGGGATTGGTCTGAAAGGCACATCAACTCATGCATGCAAATGTAGTAAGTGGAAGATAACTTCTCTATATGTTCCCCACACTTTAGTACAGTAATAAAGTTCCCCAAAGTTAGGAAAAATAAACAAATAAATGTTATGTGGTTCAAGGAGACAAAGGGATGATTAATAATAATCATAACATATAAGAGGAAGATGAAACACCAAGAGGAACATGTTAAGAATTTGAGAAGATTCAAACATCTACCTATGAGTATGCAGTGGATAGATGTAAAAAAGCTAAAGCATGAGTATCAAGAATGAACTGGCATATCGATCTTGATTACCTTTTTAGTTGCATATATTGAAATATCACTAGGAAGCAAAGATGATGAATTTATCGTGGGACAATTAAGGTGTATGGGAATTCCAAGATGTCAATGTGTAAATTAATTTGGGTGAATGATTTAGTGTGGCTACGAGTATGGTGCCCAATAAAATGAAAAAAAACACACTGAGAATGTAATACAAGAGTTATATGAAGATTATTATATTGTCTCCTGCGTTAGACAGAGAATCTTTCAATTCCCATGGGATGGCAGGTTGGATATCACTAAATTTCATCTCTCATCTTAGGAGAGTATAATTTTTCCCAAACACATGGGAGGTTGGGGCCTAAGAATTTTAAAATGGTTTAATAGGGATTTATGTGCCAAAAGCATGTGGCGTAGTCTGTTTGTTGAAGATCTATGGAGTAAAGTAATACAAACAAAATACATCAAGGCCTCTTCTCTTGTCTAATGGATCTGTGATCCAATGGAGTGTACGCAGGGCACTCTCAGAGGAAGTGATTTTCATCCTCAATGTTCATATTCTCACAAAGCAGTCAAATCCTTTCCACCCATGGTGTTTTAGGAATTGCCCAACGACCTATTTCATTATGGAGCTCATGAGAGTTTGTTCTTATCTTGGCTATATTAGTTTTTTTCTTTGAACTAGTTAAAAGAGAGAGACTTTTGATCTTCTAGAGTAGGTTGATGACCTCCTTATAATATCTTAATTTTCTTTTAGACTCTAGATCTTTCTCACACCACATTTTCTCTTATTTTAGAGAGTTAAGAAGTAATTTTCAAAAATCAAATCTAAATAATTTTTTTAAATATTTATTTATTTATTTATTATATTTTAAATCTATCATTTCCAAAATTTATTTATATATTTTATTAAAAAAAAAATTATAATTATAATTATTAGTATTATTTAAATATTTATTTTGAATGTAGCTAGGGCTTTTGTTTTTCTTTCATATTTTTTCTTAAAATTATATTTTAAATATTTTTAAAATGTTTGGTTGATAAATCTAAGTACCTTGTTGTATTTTGGCGATACAATACTGAATATGTTGGCTTTGTTCTGGGTGTATCAACCAACAATCAACCAAAGTGGTAAGCCTGGATGCTCTTAAAAGAATTATTCGATAAATCAATAATGAGCGAGCGTGCCATTTGGCAAATCAAATTGTTTCTATGGAAAAAGGAAGGGGCATGTTTAGACATCGTAGTTGGATACCATAGGAAAGATGGAAAAGGATTTTGATCACCTTGAGGTTATTATTGAAGGGAGGCACATTCACCAATTTCAATGGCATTTACAACTCACCGATGTGTATCTCTCCACATGCTCTATGCCGAGTTTAATTTCGTTGCAAAACTTTTTCAATTTTTATAATAATTTGAAGTCTAATAATTTTTAAATCAAATGAAAATAACACATTAACATTAAAATTTATTGATCATTGCAATATATAATGTCAACATTTATTGTAGAGAACACCCAATTATTTTACTGTATTAATAATATTGTATTTATAATAATTTGAACTACAAAAAAATAAAGCTGCAAAACATTATCAAGAAAATATAGGTGTATAAAAATATATTAAATGAAAATAACACATTTATATTAAAAATTAAAATTTATTTATCATTTACTGTAATATACAATGTTAAAATTTATTGAAGAGATTGAGCAATTATTTTATAAGTCTTTCTGAAAAAATATTCTTTTTATAATAATTTGAAAGATTATTATTTAATAAAGTTGCAAAACTTTATCAATTTTAATAATAATTTGAAGTTTAATAATTTTTTTAATATACATGTATGATAATAAATCAAATGAAAATAACACATTGACATTAAAATTTATTGATCATTTAATGCAACATATAATGTTAAAATTTATTGTAAAGATTACCCAATTATTTTACTGTATTAATAAATTTGCAAAACTTTTTCAATAAAATATATATTTATAAAAATAATTTAAATAAAAAAACAACAATTATATATTAAATTTTATTGACCTTAAAACAATCAAAGTCTAATAATTTTTTTAAAATACATGTATGATAATAAATCAAATGAAAATAACACATTGACATTAAAATTTATTGATCATTTAATGCAATATATAATGCTAAAATTTATTTTAGAGATTACCCAATTATTTTACTGTATTAATAAATTTACAAAACTTTTCCTATAAAATATATATCTATAGAAATAATTTAAATAAAAAACAACAATTATATATTAAATTTTTTTGACCTTAAAACAATAAAATAAAAATATTAAAATTCAATATTAACTTTATTATCCTTCATGAATACAATGTTAAAACTTAAAATACTCATATTATGTTAAAATTTAATTATGTAAATGTGAACTTGTAAAATATATATATATTAAATATGAAGAACTTTTAATGATTACTTGAATTTTAAAATAAAAATTATAAAAATGAGAAAAGTGAAAATTATAAAATTGCAAAGTAAAAATAAATAGTTTTGTAAAAATGTGAACTTTTTAAAAAGACTTGTTTTTGTGAAAATGTTTATAAAATTGAGAAAAGTGAAAATAAGTAGTTTTATAAATAATGTAAACTATATAACATTATGAATGATACCATTAATTAAAAAAATAATTGACTTAATGAAAATGTTAATAAAATTGTGAAATGAAAATAAATAGTTCTATAAATAATGTGAACTTTTACAAATAAATAAAAATTAATTTTTACAAATAAAATTAAAACTTATCTTTCAACTGATACCATTAATTTTTACAAATAAAAATTAAAACTGTGAAAATTTGTTGAAATTGTTGCTTTTATGATAATTTGAACTTCAAGACAAAAATTATAAAAGTGAAACATTGGAAAATTGTGAATTATTTTATAAGTCTTTCTGAAACAATATTGTTTTATAATAATTTGAAAGATCATCATTTAATAAAGTTGCAAAACATTATCAAAAAATATACATGTATGATAATAAATCAAATAAAAATAACACATTCACATAAAAGTTTAAAATTTATTGATCATTTTTAATGCAATATACAATGTTAAAATTTATTATAGAGATTAGCCAATTATTTTATTATATTAATAAATTTGCAAAACTTTTTCAATAGAAATAATTTAAACAAAAAACAACAATTTTATATCAAAAACTTCTTCAATAAAATATTTATAGAAATAATCTGAATAAAAAACAACAATTTTATACAAAACTTTATTGACCTCAAAACAATCAAATAAAAATAACTATTGTCCTTGATAGATCTAGTTATTGTCCTTAATAAAAATACAACGGTAAAATTTCTCATCTCCATATGTATATGTTATAATTTTACACATCCCTATATTAAAAAAAATATTATGTTAAAATTTGATGATGTAAATAATAATAAATTTTTATATATCTGGTTAAATAATAATCTGATTAATAAATATAGTTTAATTCAAACAAATAATACATTTTTAATAATATAAATTAATCAAATAACATGTGTATTGTGTGTACAATCAATTACACACAACACAACATAACAAGACACAACAATAACATAACATAACATGTGTAAATGTTAAGTTTTAAGATTTGAATTTCTAAATTAACTTTAAACTTTTTTTTATTAAAAAGAATTTTTTTAAATTTAAGTGTTACGAAAATCATTAATTTGAAAAAAAAAATTTAAGATTTTATAATTTTTCTTTTATAATTTTATGAAGTTTTTATGACGATCATTATCATGTTTTTTGTGAAAATCAAAGTGAAAATGACTAATTTTGTAAATAATGTAAACTTTATAACCATGTTATTGATATCATTAATTTTAAATGAAATTAAATTAAAACTCATGAAAAGTTATAAAATTGTAAAAATGTTATTTTATATTAATTTGAATTTTAAAATACAAATTATAAATTGTATAGAGTTAAAATTGTGAAATGTGAATAACTAATTTTATTAAAAATGTGAACTTGTAATCAAAAGAGACAAAAAAAATTATTAAATAATATCCCTTTTGTAATAGAAATTAAAAATGGTGAACTTTTTAATAGTTTTGTAAAAATGTTAACTTTATAACAAAACTGCAAAGCTAAAAAAAAATAGTTCTGTAAAAATGTCAACTTTATAACAAACTTTACCTTTGTGAGAATGTTTATAAAATTGGGAAGAGTGAAAATAAGTAGTTTCATAAATAATGTCAACTTTATAACAAACTTTACCTTCGTGGGAATGTTTATAAAATTGGGAAGAGTGAAAATAAGTAATTTTGTAAATAATGTGAACTTTTATAACAATATGAGTGATGCCATTAATTAAAAATAATAATTACTTTTGTGAAAATGTTCATAAAATTGAGAATAGTGAAAATTATAAAATTGCAAACTGAAATTAAATAGTTTTATAAATAATGTTAACTTTAAAACATCATGAATGATACAATTATTTTTTTAAATAAAAAATAAAAACTCTTCAGTTGTGAAAAATTGTTGAAATTTGAACATCAAAACAAAAATTATAAAAGTGAAAAGTTAGAAAATTGTGAAATTGTTGTTTTATGAAAATTTTGAACTCCAAAACAAAAATTATAAAATAGTGAAGTGTATAAATTATAAAATTGCCAAGTGAAAAATGTGAACATTATAAAATTGAGAAGAGTGAAAATAAGTAGTTTTGTAAATAATGTAAACTTTATAACAATATGAATGATATTAGTAATTATAAAAAATAATTTCCTTTGTGAAAATGTTCATAAAATTGAGAATAGTAAAAATTATAAAATTGCACAATGAAAATAAACATGAATGATACCATTAAATTTTTAAAATAAAAATATAAACTTGTATCCTTGAAAACCTGTTGAAATTGTTGTTTCTATGATAATTTAATCTTCAAAACATAAATTATAAAAGTGAAAAGTTAGAAAATTGTGAAATTGTTGTTTTATGAAAATTTTGAATTTTAAAACTAAAATTATAAAATTGTAAAATGTGAATATCTATTTTGTAAAAAAACATGAAATGTAAAATTATGAAAATTTTGAACTTTAAAACAAAAATTATAAAATTGAGAAGTTTATAAATCATAAAAATGTGAAATGTGAATACCTATTTTGTTAAAAAACAAGAAATGTAAAATTTTTAACAATATCAATAAAACCATTAATTAAAATAAAATAGAATATCTTGTTTTGGTGAAAACATAATTTTTTGGATAATTTTAACTTTAAAACGAAAATTATAAAATTGTAAAGTGTGAAAATTATTCAATTCAAAAGTAAAAATAACTAAGTTTGTGAATAATGTGATCTTTATCCAAAAAAAAATTTAAACTATTATATAATATCATCTTTCAACTTTATAACCAAAAAAAATCTAAACTGTTAATTAATATCATCTCTGTAATAGAACTTTTAAATCTGTTAAAGTTAAAAATTCGTAAAAATAAAACAATTAGCCTATAAACTTTTTTTTAAAGTTTGATATTTTTAATATATAATGAAACTTTAAAATATATTTTTTAAATGTGCTATTTTAAAAAGATACAAAATTAAATAATAGTAAATAAAAAATATAAATTTAAAAACTAAAAGCAAAAGGCAATAAAAAAACACTTTCAAAATAGCTCTGGCCTAAGCTATCTTTGAAAGCTGTGGAAAGGGGGCCAGCCCCTTCCCCAAAAATAAATAATGATTTTATTGATGTATATTGTTTGTGACTATGATTACAAAAATATAATTACTATTTTCCAATATCAACCTAGTTTACAATTTTCCAAATATCTGCTTCTTTCATAATTTTTCAATTTTACAATTTTCTCAAAAACAAGCTTCAACACTCTCCCTGTGTCTTCCTTCATCCAGGCATGAACAATCTCCATCTCCATTTCCTTCTATATCACAAAGAAAGAGAATGTTAAAAATATTATAAAATTTCATTTTTACACAGTAAATAATAAAAAAATGACACAACTTACTGGTCCTTTCCCACAGAGATGTTACTGGGTGCGTTACCAAGGTATGCACTCCCTTTTGGTGAAAAGTTTGCTTCTGACCTGAATCCTTCATGGATCTTCTGTTTATGAAGACACAATTCACTAACAAACTCTATCTCCATTTTCATCTATATCACATAAAAAGAGAATGTTAAAAATATGATAATAATTTATTTTTAAATAATAAAAAATTTAAAAAAATAAAAAAGAAAGTTAAAAATATAATAAAATTTTATATTTAAACAAGAAATAATTTCAAATTAACTTTTTAGGTGTATATAGTAAAAATCAATCCATTAATTCATTATTACTTTTTTTCTATCTTTTCATTTTTTTTTTCAAAATACCATTCAATGCGGGTCAAAATAGTAGTTCACAAACCAAAAATAACAAGAAAATTTTATAAATGAACACACCAGTAGTAAATGTGGATATTAAATGAACATATATTAACCCCATAAAAAAATCAATCGAATTACTTATTACTTTGTTTTCCTTCACACCAGCATAGGACTCCCAGCTGCAACCATCAGGAGGGAAAGACATGTTCTCCTAAGTTTCGTTTTGTTTAGGGAAGGCTAACTATCCACGAAAGTGAAAAAGACAGTCAAGAAAGGCAAGAAACAGAGGAAAACCCAAAGGAATAAAAGGCAGTCATGTCACATGTTAAAAAAATACAGACTGGAAAACTTCTCATAAGAAATCTAAGAAATCAACAGATTGTTTAACGTTACATATTGTTAAAATAATCTATGAATGTTTAACCACCTTTACAAGCCCGTACTCACACAATTTTCTTGAGCCTTATCATTTTTTCTATATCTACAAACAGATTTACCATCCACATAACATTCTATTCATCAACTTCTCAGTTCATCTTTTCTATATCTTTCATAAGAAATCCAAGATATCAGCAGATTGTTTAGGCCGTCATGTCACATGTTAAAAAAATACAGCCTGGAAAACTTTCCATTAGAAATCTAAGAATTCAGAAGATTGCTAAGATAATCTATGATGGTTTACCCACTCTTACAAGCCCGTACTCACAATTTTCACACAAATTTACTATCATTTGATCATTTTTTTTCTATCTCTACTTTATTGTCTATATTTTTCTCTCTACAAACAAATTTACTATAGACATAACAATCTAATAAACTTCTCAATTCATCCTTCTATTCAGTTGGTGTTATTAAATCAACAAATGGATCATGCTCTTTTCAAACAATGTCAAACTGCTAAATATACACCCTATGAAATTAAATCAAATCCGGATCACACTGTTTTCTAGGTCTTTTATAGGGTGTATATTCATACTGTTGGGGTATTTTATAGAGTGTATATACAACCTCAGAACTGTTAGGATTGTAGCCTCTAAGGAGAACGAGAACACAAACAGAGGATGACTCTCATAAGACTGTTAGGGGAGGACTACAAACAAAGTAAGACTCTCATACACCCTAAATAAAATATACAAAGACTCTCATACACTCTCCTAGGACTGTTAGGGGAGAAGAGTACTAAATATACACCCTATGAAATTAAAACAAATCTGGATCACGCTCTTTTCTAGGTCTTTTATAGGGTGTATATTCATACTGTTAGGGTCATTTATAGAGTGTATATACACCCTCAGAACTGTTAGGATTGTAGCCTCTAAGGAGAGCACAAACGGAGGAAGACTCCTGGTACTGTTAGGGGAGGAGAGTACAAACCGAGTAAGACTCTCATAGCGGAATAGCATTCTTTCAAATATGGATCCAATTCCTAAGATATGCTCTGTGAAACTATATAGAGGAAATGATGCGTAACAGACTAGATCTGTTTTTCACTAATCTGAGCCACCTTAACGGTTCATAATGACCATGACTAGATCTGGGCTTGAGATGGTTTCAGGGTACCCACTTGTTAAACACACCCATTTCTAGTACTATTAAACTCTAGTAGTATTTCGGCTTGAGATGATTTTAAGGCTACTAGTAGAGAAAAACAATGTAGAAAATAGGGAGCTGAACTCAGGGTTTAAACTCGGATCCTTCTTAGCGTTACACTTTTCAGACCAATTAGGATCCCGAATGGTCGATGCATTCGATTGCATATGAATTTCATAGAAATATATGAAGTAAAACCCTCACAGAAAAAATTAGTAAAACTAAATCCTTGGGCAGAACAAAACCAAACCCTAATCAGTAAAAAAAATAGTAAAAGCTTACCAGCATTTGTGTGTTCAGTGCTTGTAGCTTTGCACTTGTAATCGGCCCAAACCCTAGGCTGATCTTGTAGCTCTGCATCTGCGCTTCAAGACAAAGTAAAAAATAATCAAATATTAACAGAAAAGAGCAACATGACAGACATAAATCTCCATTTTCCATCTATAAATTTAAATAATAAAATAAAACTTAAAAACCTTTTATGCTCTCCTTTCCTGTTCTCTGCAACATAATCTTCCCTCTCCACTCCAACAGACCAGACCTCTGTTCTCTACCCCGTAATCTTCCCTCTCCACTCCAAAATACCAGACAGAGAACATAAATGAAAAATTCCAACTCCACTCCAACAAACCAGATACAGAATATAAATGAAAAAACCAGAAGAACAATCCAAACTCAAATCGAAAACGAAATCAAAAACAGAAATTAAAAGCAAAATGCATGGCCATGCTGAAGGTAACAGAGAAAATCTACAAGAACAACAAAAAAGGACCATCAAATCCCAAAATCTGTTAGTCTCTGCCCTCCAATTTTCTTATCGCAGGCCAGGCCAGAAATGCTACTCCTCACAGGTCTTTTTCTTCTAATAGCTGCCTAACAATGATATGAGATTTTAGAAATAAATTTACCAGTGAATTTGAATTCCGTGGGATATTTATGCACGTTTTTCGATGAGTGCAGTTAATTAAATTTTGAAATTCATAGTACCGTTGCGGCAGTTTTTGTTTTGTTTTTCCAGCTTTTAGGTCGTTCTTTTTCGCGTTTTTTTATAGGTCGTCTTTTATTTTGTTTTTCCCCTTTTTATTTTGTTTTTTTATAGGTCGTTTTTTATTTTGTTTCTAATGGAATAGTAGGCAATAAATAGTCTTTATTGTTTTGTCTATATTGATTTAGTATCTTTATCAATTTTATTATCTTTATTAACTAAATTATTTGATTCATTTTTGAAAATTTCGATTTTATATATATATAATATTTTTAATTTATTTTGTATGAATTAATTTTATAGATTTTTTAATTTTGTTAGTATTTTTTACTTAAATTTATTAGTATAACTTCAATCATATTTAATTAAAAAAATATTAAAACACCATTTAAAATATAGAGATTTAGCCTACACTTAATAAAACTTTGTTTTTAAATAAATACCCTAGCCCATAGGATTATAATATTCTTTAGATTAATTAGTAATGAAAAGCTAATTATATAGGTCTTTATTGGACAACCTATCTCTAATTTGGTTTCATTACCCATAAACATGTTGGAATGATATATATGAAAAACCAACATAGTTGTTTTCTATTTCATAAAACTCCTTGGTCATTCATTTTATCACATTCATGGTCTCCAAAAATTTGCACTTTCGAGGCCCCCTATTCCCTACAACCTTAAGAAGAAGAATTTAGAGCTATTAATTATATGTAATTGTTTGTGCACTAACTTAATCTAGATTTAAACCTAATAAAATGAGCCTCCTCAAGGAAAATGATACCCACTCTAACACAACATTGTGGGTCCCCTTGTTCCACACCATCAAATTAATCCCAATCCATAGACTAATCTATGACCTCCACACTAATGTGCCTAACCACTTCATCCACCTTCAGTTGTCTAAAGTTGCATAGAATGCTCAATCCTTGAGAAGCACATTCTATTGAAGGAATGAATTCATCCTCAAAGATACTTGCATTTCTTGCAAGTTGAATTCCCTATGTAAGAATAAGAGGTAATGCCTTCTTAACACTCACATTCCCACACCAAACCCTTGAATTTTTATTCAATAAAGAACCTCTCCAATCAACACTGATACCCACCATCCCCACGACTTCTTTACAAACATGTTATAAGAAACAATTCAAGACACAACTAAATGAAACATTGTATTTTTCAACTATAGTTACCATTATAGTTATTTTTCAACATTGTATTTTTCAACTATAGTTATCATTATAGTTACCATTATAGTTATTTTTCAAATATAGTTACCATGTTATAACATTGTATTTTTCAACTATAGTTACCATTAGTAACACTCAAACTTTAGCATCTGCAAATTAATAACAACATCTGAATTTAACAAAAAAGAATGTATTAACAAACCTCATTTAGTTTCTTCCTTCGACCTTTTGATTCAATTGGGAAACGCCTAAGCATAAAGAAAAGCCTGCAGCAATAGTGTAAGAAAGCTTAAAAACTAAAACCCAAATAATCATATTGATCCAGCCATAATACTAAATTTCAGAAACGGTGAATAGAGACCAGTATATTCTGCTAGATTGCACTACCTTCCACCATAAAAGAGTGATACACGTTACAACTGCAGGGATCATATATTTTCCAAGTCTGTACAACCAATCTTCAGTGAAGGTCCTCCAGAATGAGCACTTAATTCTGGAAGAGTTCTCTACAGGTAACAGAAATAGAGGCTGCATATATAATACAAAAGTTCAATCTCATCCAAAAAATAAGGAAGCCACACCAACATGTGTGATTACACGCACACTAGGATACAAGGCACCTACAAAATGTATTTTGTTTTCTTCTCGAATGGAAAATATATTTTTTTCTTAGAAAAACAAAATATACTAAGATATTGAATTTTCAAAACAGAGGCAGAAATTAAGACCTGGAAAGAAGATTTTTGCAACTACCTCGGAAGCACTGTTATCGTTTACCCCAACGTATATCCAAATGCAAGCCTAAAATAAATAAATAAACAGATTCAATAAAAGTCAACTAGAATTTGACATAGCTAAGAGTTATGTAGCTAAGTCTTGTCATGTCAGTAGTATCTTTAGAAGATTATATCTACAAAAATAATAGCATGAGATTCAGGCTATACCTCTATTAAATATATACCATTGATTATGTAATAGGTAGGTCGAAGAGTATCTGTAGAAAGGCTTCTTGCCTGTTAGAGAATATATGATTAGAATTCAACCACATGTAGGATTTCGACTCTGAATCCAAAAAAAACACTATGCAAGGCAAATATGATCTATTACAGTTACCTGATAATAAATCTCAACCCAAAACAAGACCAATAATGTATATGGAGAAAAGAACAAAAGACCAGGAAGATCTAACAGAATCACTGTTAAAACCTACAAGTAAATAGGAGACATGAAAATATGTAAGAACTAAGAAATAATAGATGCTAAATGAGAACAACAAAACAATGCAATAAAAACTGTAATTGTGAGAACTTTTCAAAAACGGGACTATAATTGTGAAAAAATAATCCTTACCTTGAAGATGCCTTAAAACCATTTTCATTGGTAAGAATTAATTACAGAACTTTTCAGAAACAAGACTATAATTGTGAAAAAATAATCTTTACCTTGAAGATGCCTTAAAACCATTTTCATTGGTAAGAATTAAATTTTATACAATTGAGAAGACCCTTGAGCTTTGTATGCATAATATAGATATAAACTGAATGGTGTTGTAACTATTAATTCATAAGGTTGTGATTATTAATAACTACCAAGGTAGTATATAATTACATTGTCTAACTACATAACAAGCCACACGCTTTGGAGTTGCTTTGTCTTAAAGAAAGAAGAGAGGGACTAATGTTGGGCTAGAAAGAACTCATACTCCTAAGATGCCTTTTTATTCGGTAATTTTCCAAATATGTCCAAGTAATAAGTATACTCTTTTTATTCGGTAATTTGCCAAATATACTATAAACCCTTAGCAACTCCTATGATATACCAAATATGAAGTTACATGCTGACTTGGATTCAGATTTGGTAGATCCTTAGATGTATAGTTGGTGATTGGATATTTAAAATAGTTGGTTAATAATGGACGTTATATATGCTTTGCATAAAGCACCTTGAGCTAATATATGGTTAATCCAAGGAAAATTCACTCGGTAGCTACAAAACATGTGCTCCATTACAATGGGGGGCATAGTACAAAATGGTCTGAGGTATGCAGGTGATGGTAAGTTCATGATGTACAGATGTGTTGATTTTGACTGGGCAGGCAATGCTAGTGACATGAAGTGTACTTCAAGTTGTTGCTTAAATTTGGGTTGAAGAGTGATATCTTGGTTCAACAGGAAGCTGACATTAGCGACATTGAGTTCAACAGAAGCAAAGTACATGGCATCCGACACTGATAGTTGTAAAGCCATCTAGCTTAGCAAGTTCATAGCAGAGCTAACAGGTGAGATGGTGGAGCCTCCTATGGTCTACTATGACAATCAGATAAGATAAGATAAGATAATTTTATTAATGTCCAACAAATGTCCATATATTGTATCAAACTCTCTAAGAATCCAGTATTCCAGAACCGCTCCAAGCACATTGACATCAAGTACCATTTTTTGGGGAACAGGTTCAAAAGACAACAAATTTTTTAGAGTATGTTCAAAAAGATCAAAAGGCTGCAAATATCTTGACTAAGCCCCTACCAAAGGGGAAATTCAAGATGTTCAAGGAGAGACTAGGTTTAATCAATAACACTTTCTCACAAAGAGGGAGTGTTGAATTTTTACCTTGTTTAGCTCCACAGTACGAGAGTGCACTCCGTGAGTAGTTGCAGCGGCAGTAAGGGCATTTATTGTAGACCTGTACAGCAGCAGTATGGTAGCATTTTGCCTTGGTTCCTCTGTGCAGCAGATTATGAGGGAGGCACAATTATATAGGATAGTAGAGGGCACATGCATGCCTACAGCACACATGCACCAATCTTAGTAAATTTCCAGTTTTACCACCTTCAGTTAATTCCAGTTTACTGTTGTTCAAGAATCAGCAACTTCCAGTTTACTTCAGTTCAGTTTTGGAACGCATATATAATTTATTCTTAAACCGGTAACAGATCCCTAGGTTGTGGCTGCCTAAGGTGCTTTCATGGATAAGAATCTAGTTTAGGTAGAGACCACAGTTCTAGAGGAAAGGAATGCATGCTTGCTTGCTCCAGTTCATCTTCCAGTTGAGGTGCACTTACCTAGCATGTGTATCCATGCAAATAGGGAACACTAGGTGATTAGACTACAACTAGGGTTTGACTGGGTCACCTTGACTTCATGCATGTGACCAGATACATTGGGGGGAAAATACATAGCATGCTGCAGAGTATTAAATGCTGCTACAGCAGCTTTGTAGGCCATTGGCTATTAACCGTTTGAGATCCAATCGTCTATATTGCTTCTGCAGCAGCATTTAATACTTTGCTGCATGCCAAGTATTTTTCTCCAATACATTGTATCTTCCCTCATCTTATAAAGGAGATGCACGACAGAAAGCGCATTATTGTGTTAGAGAATTTTGGTTTTGAGATATTGTCGTGCATTCTCTTCTTTCCATACATAATATAAGATAGATGTGACTGAGAGTTAAGATCTTAGATTTGTGTACTTGTTGTTGTAATGTTCCTGTGATGTGTGTTTCAATGTAGATTCTAGGACACGAAGATTTTTGTTTTAATAGGTTTCCAGACTTATAGTTACCTCAGGTTTTCAGGATTATTCTTTTGAGTTCAGAATCTGCTTACCACAGTGTGAAAAACAATACATTGTTCATCAAACTTGAATATTTCATATATGTTTTGGTCAACCTTTTTCCCACGTTTGTGATTTTTCACTCAACCAATTTGGTTCCAGTTCTAATTCTAATAATTGTGATATCTATAGTATAACGAACATTTTGACAAGGACCCAATTTTGAATCTCTGTCAGAAAAACTTGTTGCACACCTTTAAAGTTTAACATGACTTTATTTTCCTTAGTGACCTATGTGCATATAGACATCTGAGTCAAGTACCAAATGCATACACATGCATAATGTACAATAAATAAAAACACAAGACATCAGAACCTAGGAAACTACGTATATTTTAAAAATCTAAAATAAGGTCACCCATAGCATGGGGAAGTATAGTTACCTTTGGCTTGATGATGAATATATCTCTATGAAATCCAAAGAGTATAGCACGTACTGCCAATCCATAGAATAATCTATGACCTCCACACTAATCTTCCTAACCACTTCATCCACCTTCACTTGTCTAAAGTTGCATAGAATGCTCAATCCTTGAGAAGCACATTCGATTGAAGGAATGAATTCATCCTCAAAGATACTTGCATTTCTTGCAAGTCGAATTCCCTATGTAAGAGTAAGAGGTAATGCCTTCTTAACACCCACATTCCCACACCAAAACCCTTGAATTTTTATTCAGTAAAGAACCTCTCCAATCAACACTTATACCCACCATCACCACCACTTATTTACAAACATGTTATAAGCAACAATTCAAGACACAACTAAATGAACATTTGACTCCTCTTGCACAAAGGACACATACCATGACCTTATTTATTCATTTTTTTGTAGTTTGTTCCAAGCTAAGACTTTATTTTTTAAAAGAGACCACGTGTAAATACAATATTTTCAAGGGAACTTAAACTTCCACACACTTTTCCACCATGAAATGGGGTCCCCTAGGTCCTGTTTGAAGATCAATACATTGTATCCCATCTTTGGAGTATACAATCCAGTTCGATTCTTGGACCAAATCATACTATCTTCCTCCTATGTGTTCCTTACACGACGAATCTTGAGACTCTTAGTGAAATTCTTCCAAACCTCAGCATCTCCCCCCTAAAGCCTATCCAATTAACTAACCACTTTTCTTGCTTCCAAATAGAAGTCTAATCCTAAGTTAAAATGTGGTTGATATTATATAGACACCTACCCCTTGGAGAAGCAATCATATGATTGGCTAGCCTAAAAATGGCATTGCACACAACCCAAGGGTTCACCCACCAATCTAACCCCTACCCTCATTTCCAACCCAACAAGTCCCAATCACCAAGAAGGAAAAAACAACATTCCACATGATAATGGAAACATTTTGAATACTCTTCATAGGATTCCTAATACGTTCTTCCATATAATCAAGTGAAATATACTTCTATACTACTACCTCACACCATGAGCCCTTTCCCTGAAGCAACCTCTAGACACACGTCGTTGCCAAATCCCTTGAAAAATTAAAGATGTTATTTCAACCAAAATCCTCGTTTATGCAATCTCTTTAACATAGCTTTTAGTTAAACAACTAAAATTCAATGATTACAAACTCCAACCCCTGCTAATTAGTGCATATTAAGATCCATGTTTTGGTATACAACCAATATAGATTTATCTTAAATCTATATCTCTTAAGCATCGAGAAGGTTCAAAAAGAAATTGAGATGCAAATCTTTCAATGTTTATGAGATCTCAAACTAAGATGAATGTACATTGTGCTCTTTCCTTAAATTTTCATTTTTACATTTATATATTTTTAGTATTTTGATTTATAATCATAAATATTACACATCTAAACCATACTATAATATTATTGTTTAAATATAATATTATGTTGTCTTATACCATATGTCACATAAATATACATTAAAATTACATCTCTTCCTTATACTCACTACAAAATGCATGCTACTTCTCTTAATGCAATCATGGTTACAAATGCATCAGCTTATATCAAAACTCCTCCATTGTTTTACAATCATTAGTACACATGCAACAAGAGTTGGCCCAAATTGTGCTCTAATTTTAATGGCCAGAGGATAATGGCTGACAGATATGTATATTTAATCAGCGTTACGCCATTGCTCCATTCTAGTTTCCATTCATCACCACTTTTATGATATACAATCTTCTTATTGTGCAATCAATTTAATTATGAAAAAATGTATTGATGGGTGTGCAAAACAATCGTGGTAATAATTGAAGCATTTAATGCTCATCTCTAGCCATAAACTTGGAGGAAAGAGAAAATATGACTATTTCAATTTTTTTTAAAGCTAGGAATAAGAATATAATATGAATGTTTTCATAGTGTTTAGTTATTATGATAGATTTTTGGAATTTCATAGTGTAAAAATTTATAAAGATCAACGTGTTTCAAGTGGACACTTTACCCATCTTCAGGATCAAAGAAGCTTTAGCAAGATGGAAAAGATTATCGCAGAATATATAGAGATGGATGAGAGACTAGTCGTTAGGTTAAGAATAGGTTAGTTGAGAGGAGATTAAAGATTAAGGTCAAAAATAATAAATAATAAATAATAAAATTATTAATTTAATAGGGATATTTGAATAAATAAAGGTTGGGTAAAAAGTTATTATATTAAATAATTTTTTTATTATATTATATAAAATTAAACGAGAATTCAGCCAATAATATTGTAATAACTATAATTGTAAGATTAAATGTATTGAATGAAAAGAAAAATTGAAATTGTTAAAAAACAAAAAATTTAAGGAGAAAATATATCCATATAATATGTAAAGCAACTTTGAACCATTATAATTATTATAATTAATTTAAGACTATAAAAATGGTGGAGAGTACAAGGAAAAGTTAAAATTATAGTTATTATACTTACTTTAAGACTATAAAAATGATGGAGAGTAAAACGAAGAGATAAAACTATTATATGGATTGCTATATCAAGATGTTATAACATGGTCGTATCAAGCTTTCTAAGCATGATGATGAAATGCTTGGTCATGGAATGTAGCAACAAGATAGGTAAGCATTAAATTAGCTTATGAAGTCATCTATTTTATTTGTTTTGATCCAATGAAGAAATGATGGCATAAGCAGCTCTGGAAGTGGAATGCCCCCATAAAATTGAAGTGCTTATATTGGTTGCCTTCGGAGAACAAAATCTTGACATGGGTTAATTATTGTAAAAAAGGTGGTTATGGACCTAATGTTTTCCCACTTTGCAAAAGAGATAAAGGATCCATGGATCATCTTCCAGTACATTGTTCTATTATTCAACAAGTTTGGCAAGAAGTTGCTAGAAGGCTCAATACGACTTGTAGATGAGCACATGACTCTTTTGAAGATAGTCTCGAACATTGGGAAGCTAGTGATGTCAACCTTAGAGAATCTCCTTTGTTTTTTATTTGGGGGACTTGTTGGCAAAGGATAATTATTGTAAAATAAGTGGTTATGGACCTAATGTTTACCCTCTTTGCAAAAGAGATGAAGAATCCATGGATATAATCTTCTGATACATTGTTCTATTATTCAGCAAGTTTGGCAAGAAGTTCCTATAAGCCTCAATACGACTTGTAGATGGGCACATAGATCTTTTGCTAGAACAATGGGTGCTAATGAATTTCCTCTGGTTTTTATTTGGGGGATTTGGCGGCATAGAAATATAGCATTGTTTGAAGATACACAGTTTAACACTTACACGACTAGTACCTTCATTGTTGGTACATACAAAGAGTATCATAAGACATTTGTGGACCTTTCTCTTGGTGAGTACTCTTTTTGGCACATTACAAACTAATGTTGTCCCTTCACGTGGCTATTTTGACACAGTGGATGCAAAGGATCAAGGAGCTTCATGCAAAGTTTAATCTTTTTAAATTTCAAGCACATTTACAAGCAGTTCATTTCTAAAGTTGATCTTTTATCCAAAAAAATCAATCGGGTTGACAAAGGGCCAATTGCACTTTGAAGAGATCAAAGATAAACATGTGATTTCAAAGGGAGAAATTCAATCTTATTACTATGAATCACTATGGGTACATAGTCCAATTTGGACTTTTTGGCTTATGTTTTTGGTTTTGGTTTGAAAGTATGTGATAGAATTAGCTCATATTTTAAATTTTGTGGGTAACATTTTTGTGGAACTGGTTGTGGCTGGGGTTTTTGAGAACTTGTCCTATAGACTATTGAGTTTATGTTGTAATTATTGTTTTGTTGTTGATCTTCTGTGAGTTACAGGAGCTATTGTGCCTATATTTTGTGAATACATGTAATGAGTGGACAAGTGACAATCTTAATATTGTTCTCTTGATTTAAACATATGAATAATAAGAAATGATCTTTTATGGATGAAATATTAGATAATACCTTTTATAAAGAAAAAGAAAAACATTTTACATTATAGTATAAAACAATTTTTTTTCACAGAGAAAAAACAACTTTTTATATTAAAACTGTGGCATAAAGACAAATAGGTAGAGAGAGATTCTCTATTATCTTTCACCCATATTGACATCCATTCATAATCATACTAGCTTAAAGCATCATAGAATTCAAAACTATCTAGTAATCATCCCAACAACATACTATAGATATAGTTTTCTAAAAAGTCTTAAGAAACCAACTCAAAACAATGTTGTGGACATAGCTGCCCAAGATACAAACTCAATAATCTGATAATGGGGATAATTAAACTCTCAGATCGCTCAAATCAATCACGATCCCATCTAGCAGCTCCTCGAAAGAGAGGAATTTCATCAATGGCATTTTTTGATAGCGAGTCTTCTTCATTGTTGTATTCCTTATAAATATGGTGAAAAGTAGTCCCAGGGAAGTACAATAATATGCTTCCGACTCTACTCATCTAATGGGAGAGGTCCATAGAATAAATATGATGCTTCTGATTGACCCATTCAACAATTACTTTGGAGTCCCCCAATATCTAATATATATGCAAGTGCTTGTAATGAGAAAACCAAAAAAGCCCCCATACGGCTACCAATTAAGCTTTAGTATTATTTCCATGACCCACAACCTTCCTTAATCTAAAACAATGGTTCATGTTCAACTGATCACCATCCCAACCCCACATACACCTTTTTGTTCAACCCCATCAAAGTAACCTATCACCAAAGGGCTATCACATAGTGGTGGTTGAGTCACTTTAGTAGTAATGATCATGGAACCACATCCAAAATCCTTTAGTCTAGTCAGAATATTAATGCAGACCGCCTCTGCCACCAATTTGGTTCCATGGAAGGTAGCCAAGTTCCTAGCCCGCCAAATCTCCTATATAGTAGCCAAAGGAGTATCCATCAATAAAGGAAACATATCCTTCCAAATACAAAGGTTGCCCTCCAATGTAACCAACTAGATGAGTGTTCCTCCACTAGCACGTTATAAGCCAAAGATCTAGTGACATCACCCTGTTTTTTATTCAGGCACCATACTATGTTGTCATTGTAGTCATATAATATTATGCCAGACATTTTTAATCCAGTAGTGTAGCCCTCCCATTCCAAAGCCCAATCACCGAACAGATGCAAGTCCTCCATCAAGAGCCACCCACTAACATGTTCCCCTACCTCCTTAACTACATGTTTTAAGACTATAATATTTCTATACTAGAGATATCTGATAAGTCCCACACTTAGAGTCGAATTTTCCAACATCCCAACGATGGGATCAGTCCCGATGAAAGCTTGTACACCCCTACCGATAAGCCATCCAAGGTCTTGTGCTATGAAAGGAAATGTCTTAGAGATACTTCTCCAAATCTTTGAAGAAGTTGTAGCAGTCCTACACCTGCTTCTAAGCCAAATAGACAAGGGAATATTCTTCAAATATTTACATCTGGTCACTTTGCTCCAAGACCATTATCAAAGAGGCATCGCCAGAGACTTTTGGCACAAAGAGCCAAATTGAAAAAATTGAGGTTCTTGATCTCCCAGCCACTAAGGAATTTCAGTTTGGAGATAGCCTCCCACTCAACAAGATGGTATTTGAAAAAAAATTATGCTTACCGGCCCAAAGAAAATGGAAAATCAACTTCCTCATGTTGTCTATAATTCCTTTCAGAACTTTAAACAGTGAAAACCAATAAATTGGTATACCTTGTAGAACCGCGGTGATGAGTAGTAGTCTACCACCCAGGGAGATCCAACTGAAGTCCACTTGTCAATATTCCATCTAATTGTTTTAAGATCCAGTCCCAATCCCCTTTGTTATAGCGATTAGGTTTAAGAATTAAACCTAAGTATTTAATACCCTTATCCATGTTTTCCATTTTGAAAGGAAAAATGCGTGATATAGACTCCATAATAAATTTATCATGACACATAATAGAGAAACTAGATTTATGTGAGCTAAGTTTCATACCTAATGCCCCACAGAATATGTCAATAATACCCTTCAAATGCTTCCAGTCCACCAAAGTGCCATCCCCAATGATAAGAATATCATCTACATAAAAGAGATGAGTTAAAAACTGTGTTCTGGTCACCTTGATCCCTGAGAAGAGTTTATCTCTTTGGCATTAATGATCAAGCGACTAAAACCTTCAATCGCCACGATAAATAAATATGGTGATGGAGGGAATCCTTGTCTGATGCCTCTAGTTCCTTTGAAGAAAGGAGAAGGTGAACCATTAATCAAAATAGAGAAACTAGCGAAAGTGATACATGACATAATCCACTTTGATAACTCTAAATATAGACCAACCTGCAGGAGAATAATTCAGATGAAAGACGAATCAAGTCGATCATAGGCCTTCTCTAGATCCAACTTTAAAATAAATGCAATAAGCTTTTTCTTCTTAACTGAATGTAGGCATTCTTGAGCAGTGCCCACAACATCCAATATTTGACGATTAGGTAGAAAACCATATTGTTCATCCAAGATATGAATGCCCAACAATGGCTTAATCTTCTCTGCAATAAGTTTGGTGATAATTTTGTAATGCAATTTAAAAAGTGAAATCGGTCTATAGTTACTGAAGGTGATTGTTTTGTCCTTCTTGGGGAGAAGAGTGATATAGGTTAATTTCAAATAGTCGGGAACCACCCCCTATCGACGAGTGACATCAATAGCCTCAATAATCTCATTACCCATCATATCATAAAAATGAAGGAAGAATTCCATAGTCCAGTCATCTAGGCCCGGAATTTTATCCACAACAAAACCCTTAAGCACCTTCAAAATATCAGCAGATGTTATATCCTTGCTAGTTACTTCACAATCTTTGCTTTCAAAAAAACGTTGATAAAGCTTAATAGTCTTCATCTGGTAAAAAATATTAGTGGCATGATTGTTTGTGTACAAATCCTAAAAGAATGAATTGCCAACCCGTTTCAGAGACCTGTTGTCACAAAGAAGCTAATCTCCATCAACACCCATTTCCCAAATTGCATTGTTCAGTCTTCTTTTATTTGCAAAATTATGGAAAAAATGTTGTTGTTATCCCCACCTTAATCCACGTAACTTTACTCGTATATCGAAGAGTTTCTTCCTTCTGTAAAAGTAGTTGTTGCTTTTTGGAAATAAGTGAGTGGTATCTTTGCAAATTTACTTCTATGAACCTACTATCAATAACCAGAGAATCGGCCAAAGGTATATCCTCCTCAATATCCACAAGAGTCTTGCTGTTATCAATCTTCTTCTATATTTCCCATTTCATCACATCCCTTTTTAGCAACTTAAGCTTGTTAACAAGACTTTGCATCGGATTCGCCTGCTCAGCTAAGGAGGCCGACTAAATGATCCAATTGTCCTAAATCATAGAGTCCAAATCTGGATCTCCCAGCCATACCAGATTGAAATTAAAAGGATAAGGGGTCAAACTAGTATTATAAAAGCCATCCGACTAGTTCGAGGATCTATACCAACCCAACCTCTCACATAGTTCCTCCTCCATATAGAATCTATTGAATCTCTTAGCGATACCTGCAAGGCCACACCCCCCATTTGATCAAGTAGGAGCTAAGACTGCAGGGGCTATATCCAACAGCTTGGTAGCCTCAAAAATATTTCAGAAGTACTCCACCAAAGGATCCATAACATTCCTCGAACCCCAAAACTTTCCAGGAGAAATGGTGAAATTTAGATCCCCGACCACTATGAGGGCAATATCCGAAAGTAGACCTGAATTGACTAGCTGATCCCAAAACAATTTCCAATTTGAATATGGTCCATAAATATTCAGAATATGAATCATAAAGGAGAAACCCTTTAAGATTTCAAGATTTAAGATTTTGGTTGTAGATGTGCCAGTTGTTGAGGTTTCAATTTCAAAAAATTGTAATTTTATTGCTTATAAAAATTAAGTGATATTAGGAGCACCTTTTTTTTATTTGGGGGTTGATTCAATATTCTAGTTGCAGCAGTATTGCTTGCTAATTTCATGAGCTCAAACAAGTTGTACTTTTAACCTTCAAAAAATGATGTGGTTGTTAATACCATTTTATATTTAAGGGTTTATTTTAAGGTTTTGTTTGCAACATTACAAGATTATTAAAGCCATGGTAACAAAAAGTAATACTTTTATTTTTTTTAACTTTAAAAAACAATGCTATCAATAACATTAATTTTCTATTCAAATATTGATTTTAGTGTTATTAACCAACCAAAACAAATATAAGTATTTTAGAGATAAATTTCTCATCAAACTAATATCTATGTTTGATCCAATATCCATCTATAATATTTTGAACTGCTCGTCATCCTGCACGCATCCTAACATCCTAACTTTTTATAGTAACAACTCAAACTCATAATAACATCGTAACTTTTTCTACTAACAACTCAAACTCATAATAGTAGTTCATTTCTTACTTTTTAGATGCATTTAAAACCATTGAGAAATATTTGGCACTTCTTATTATTAAGAGGAAGTGTTGGTGCATTGGTTTGTGGTGCTCTTGTCATAACTGAGGTCATAAGTTCCATTCCCCTGCCTGGAGAATAGGGAAAAAGTCTGGCGTCACATTGTATACGTCGTAGCCTATTGGTGGCTTATAGTACTCTTGGAAATATCTGGAACTTCTTCTTATTAAGAGGAAGTGTTGGTGCATTGGTTTGTGGTCTCTTATCATGAATGAGGTCATAAGTTCCATTCCATTCTTCCAAAACAAGCACTGCATGAAAACTACATTTTTTGAGTGTATAAGCTAACTGCTTTTCTCACCTAAGAAGAAGGTTCACAATAAGTTAATCAACTGAAATTTCTAACAAAAGCATTTTAATGGTGAGATAAATATAGGTTAAATATTTTGATATTCTAAATTTCATTAAATAAACATGTTATTGGAACATTCTTAGAAGAGTAAAGTTTGTAATGAAATTTAATTTCATGTTTACATAGTTATAATGAGGGTGGTGCAGCTGTCTAGAGAAATGAAATTGATATGATCAAGAGAATCTAAAGATGCTTGATCACTAATTTAACATGAATATTAAATTAATTGACATTGCGACATATATCTTGATGGAGTTTATGGGAAAGGACTTATTGAGAGTGCATCTTTGAATTTTGCTTTTTGTAAGAATGCGCAGAATTTGTGTGTTGATGCTAAGTCCTGCTAACACAAAAAAGTGTGTTGATATTGAGTTTAACTATCACATAAAAGTGCGTTGAAAGAATTCCATGATAGGTGCCAAACAAGTGTGAGAACTAGATCATGCCATCACTATTGTATGCAATTGACCAATCTTCATGTGTGTAATGCTTGATATGTAACAACAAAGTTAGGGTCGTTATTGTACAATTGGGTCCACTTTGAGGTCTCCCGTCCACAAGAGTTGAGCATGGTAGTTAGCACAACAATTGGAGGTCAGATGAGGAAGTCTACACCTAGATTTGTGATGCCCTTCTTGTACTACTTGATGTTTAGGTCAAATTGTTGCAGGTATGTGGACCACTTATGATGGCGTTCATTTTGTAACTTTCCCTAGATCTACATGAATTGTAGAGTCTTGTGATTAGCGTGGATGATTTTCTCCTTCCCTAGGATGTAATGTTTCCATTGGCAACATGCCTATACAATGGAATGCATTTCCTTCTCATAGGTGGGATACCGCCAAACAAAATCAGACAATGTCTTGCTATGATATGCCAATGCATGTCCTATTGAGTGAGAATTGAACCAATAAGACAGTTAGAGGCATATATCTCAATATTAAAGTTTGTTTCCGACTTGAAAGAGTGAGGACTGAAGATGAGCAAAGGCATCATTTTAGATCCTTGAATACTCTCTGTTGTGATACACCCAAGAGAAGTTTTCTTTCAATACACCCTTTCTCACTTGGCTCAAGGGATAAGCAATATGAGAGAACCCCAACACAAACTTGCAATAAATGTTTGTGAGGCCCAAGAATCTATGGAGCTCTATTAGAGTCGTCGAGGCTAGCTAATCATGAATGACTTCGGGTGTTGGGTCCAAATGCAGCCCATGTTCATCCATGGCATATCCTAGATACTAAATTCTCTCCATGCCAAATGAAAATTTCTCCAAATTGGCATATAACTTGTATTATTGCAGGGTGCTCATGATCTACTGCATGTGATGCAAATGTTCCATCCAAGTTTTGTTGAAGATGAGGATGTCATCCATAAAAATGACCACAAAAGAGTTTGTGAACTACCACAATATATAATCCACCATTCTCATGAATGTTTCTAGATCATTAGTCAAGTCAAAAGGGATGGCCAACCACTCACAAAGGCCTTTTTTACACTTGAAGGATGTCTTCCACACATCGGTTTCCTCAATCAAGACTTAGTGGCATCCTAACTTTAGATAAATATTACTAAAGAAATTGGCACCCCTAAGTTGATTAACAAGATCATCAATATAAGAGATTGGGTATGGATTCTTAATCGTGATTTTGTTCAAGGCTTTGTAATTAATGCAAATTGTCCATGTCCCATGTTTTTTATGAACCAACACAATTGTGATCCCACAAGGTGAAAATCTTGGTAGAATGTGGCCCTTTTGGATGAGCTCTTGAATCTGACATTTGATATCCTCATTCTCTAAAAGAGAGCATCTGTATATTGGGAAATTAGAAAAGGGAGCACCAAGTATAAAATCAATTGAGTGTTTGACCTGGTAGTGTTGAGGCACCCCTATAAGTGAGACAAATATGTCTTTGTATTCTTCTATAGTCTCATCCAACTTGTCATAGGTGGGATACCACTGACCAAAATCAGAGAGTGTGTCACTATTCTTAGGATTTAATGAGCATATTAAACTATATTTGCAAGAGAAAAAACAATACACAAAAATCAACCACATAGAAACATATATTTACCCTGGAAACCCCATGCATGGAAAAACCAACACAAATGAAGATCTACATTACATTGCAAAATCCGGCCAACTGGTCCAAGTGAGCTAGCCACCGCTCACCTCTAGGACACTTTTCAATGGAGCCTCCTCAAGCCTTATAAAGGATTCTTTCCATGCAATACCATAGGACATTACCATGGGCTACAACAAACCATGTGCCCAAATCTATGTGTTATACCTAAACCACCTTTGGCTCATTCCCAAGTCAAGGTTAACCCTAAAAATACCCCTTTTAAAATTGACTTGGAGTAATCACCAACCCTCCTCAAAGTTTTACTGAGGAATCTCACATACACCCCCCTATCACCTAGGTCTATCTCTCGACTTTAACTGTGAGTTACTAGTGGTATTCATGCCTTACCAGGTCTTATAGCCATATGCCCATTTACATGCAAACCAATCCATTATTGTTATTTTTTTCATGTATCTTCATGGTGACCAACGCCATCCTATCTCTTTTGCATGCTCGCTTCCTTGCTCATCCTTCTTGTGCTTTTCCATTCATCATCACATGCTACACCTTAACCTGCTTCTTTTTTCTATGTTCTTATTGACCAAGTCACGTGTTTCCTTCCTTCATACTATGGTGCTCTTCTCCATTCTCAATCCATGCAGCTCCAAGCCAAGCAACCCAGTTCTCCTCCATTTTCACTCAATTTTATTCATCGTGGATCCTTTCACGATATAATTCTGACCATTGTGCTTAATCAACTTGCGCCATTAGCTGCTCCAAATATGTGCTTAATTTTCTCATGTAGAGAATGTTCAAATCAGAGTGTGTGGTAGCTATAGTGTGTATCTCCAATTACAAGTTATGATTGATATAAAGTTAGGGATGGATGAAATACATTCCAACTTGATCCTGCTCATCCTCGTAACCTCTTTCTTTTTTTGTGGAGCATCCTCACACAAACAATATTCCATGCACAACTTTCTTCTTATACCATGGTGCTTCCACTTAGCACCCATTACGACCTCAAACGTAGTATGATCAACAAATTCATTATAACATACGTCTCTTCACGACTGTGCATGACCTCTATCATGGGAATTACCATGGGAAAATACCACAGGTCATCCAATACCATGTGCCCATAAACTATTGGCCAACAAACATCCCAAAAAATTATTTTGGGGGCTTATCCCCCAAACCCCATTTATCGGGGGCATTGAACCTGAACCCCCACTAGGGGTCCATCGGGCCCTGCACCCCCTGTTGGGACAAGTGTATAGTAAAAATAGGGTATAAAAACGACTAAACAATAAAATCTCTAAATAAGAAGATAATGCTCCACAACCAATAATCTCCCACTTGGAGACTGATCACAACAACTCCACCGCTACTGCACTTGCTAGAATATGCTTTGAACCTTGGACCTGGAAAATTTCTCATCTTCACCTTCATGCTTGAAGGCCAACAAAAACCGAGCATGAACTCAAATCCTCTCGGATTACTACCTTTTCAACATGTTTGCAAGATTTTGGCTAGTATATATCTTTTCCAACTTTAACAGTTCATCTTCTAGACCAGATCTTATGAAATGATACTTGAGTTGTATATGTTTAGAATTAAAATGAAAGGTTGAGTTATTTGCAATGAATGATACTTTCTATGTTACTATACAACCTGTTGTTCTCCTGATTCTTACCCAATTCCTCCATGAACCTCTGCAACCAAATCATCTATTCACTAGCCTTTGTAGCAGCAACATACTATGCTTTTGTTGTTGAAAGTGAAACAACCTTTTGTACTTTCAAAATCCAACTTACTATTGTTCCACATATATTAAAAACATACCATGTGGTGCTCTTCTTGCTATCTTTATTACTTGCCATATCAACATCAACATGTCCATGTAGAACAGTGTTTGAACCTCCAAAACATAATGCATGAGAAGTGGTACCTCTTGAATACTTGAGAATCCACTGTAAATTTGTCCAATTCTCTTTACTTGGATTGTTCATATACCTGCTCACAAATCCCACTGTATGTGCAATATATGGTCTTGTGTACACCATGGCATACACCAAGCAGCCAAATTCTGATGAATAGGGAACCTTGGACATGTATTTTATCTCTTCTTGTGTCTTGGGACACATATCCTTAGTTTGAAATGGTTGGCCAAATGTGTACTAATTGGTTTTTCATTCTGCATTCTAAACCTCTCCAACACCTTCTCTATGTACTCACAATGAGACAATGTCAATTTGTAATTTTTCCTGTCTCTATACCAAGGATTTGCTTTGCATCACCCAAATCCTTCATCGCAAATGATTTAGTGAGGTTCCTTTTGAGCACATTTATATCCTACGTGTTAGACCTTACAATAAGCATGTCATCCAAATACAATAACAAGATAATATATATTCCATTATGTAGACTCTTTAAATAAACACAATGGTTAGAATGACATCTATTATAACCTTGTTTTGTCATAAACTTATCAATTTGGAAATACCATTGCCTTGGAGCTTGTTTCATTTCTTTACTGCATCAAATATGCAATGTTATATTTTTTTTTAAAAACAAGCCATATACCATGGTTGTATTCACACAATCTCACCTGATCTCTAATACCACATCTTAGGATTTAATGAGCATATTAAACTATATTGTGAGAGAAAAACAATACACAACAAGCAACCACATAAACACATATATTTACCCTAGAAAACCCCATGTGAGGAAAATCCAACACCAATAAAGATCTTCATTACATTTCCAAATCCGGCCAACCATGCCAAGTGAGATAGACACAGCTCACCTCCAGGCCACTTTACAATGGAACCTCCTCAAGACTTATAAAGATTTCTTTACATGTAATACCATGAGAAATTATCACGGGATACAACAAACCATGTGCCCAATACTATGTGCTAGACCTAAACCACCTTTGATTCATTCTCAATTCAATGTGAACCCTAACACCCATGACAGGACACTAGATGTCCCTATTGGGTGAGGATTACAATGATAACATAGTTAGAGGCATATGTATCAATATCGTAAGGGCGTTGTCGGTATGGTAGAGTTAGGATTATAGCTTACCAAAGGAATCATTTTAGATCCTCAAATTCTCTCTATTGTGACACATCCCAACTCAACTATGATTTAGATCCACCCTTGGACACTTGGATTAAGGGCCAAAAAATATGAATAACCCCAATACAAACTTACAATAAAAGTTTGTGAGGCCCAAGAAGCTACAGATCTCTATTAGAGTTGTCATGGCTGGTCAATCATGATTTGAATTGGATCTTGGTTGGTTCCACATGCATCCCATTATAATCAACGATGTATCCTAGATATTGAATTCTCTCTGTGCCAAATGAACACTTCTCCAAATTGGCATATAAATTTTGTTGTCACAGGGTGCTAAGGATTGGTTGAAGGTGTTATAAATGCCACACCAAAGTTTTGTTGAAGATGAGGATGTCATCAATATATATGACCCCACAATATTTTGTGAACAACTATAATATATCATCCATTATTATCATAAATTTTATTCAAGAGAAAATGCATGACCGAAAAAGGCCTTATTTAGACTTAAAGGTTGTCTTCCATACATTGGTTTTCTTCATCATAGCTTGGTGGTATTCTGACGTCAAATCAATTAGAGCTTGGCACCCTCAAGTTGATCAATAAGATCATCAATCCGAGGGATTGGGTATTGATTCTTGATGGTGATTTTGTTCAAGGATCTATAATCAATGTAAAGTCGTCATGTCCCATCCTTCTTCTACACTAACACAATTGGGATCCATGAAGAACTTGGTTCAATGTGGCCCTTTTGGATGAGATCTTGAATCTGATGTTTGATTTAATCATCTCTAAAAGGGAGCATATGTATATTGGGACATTAGGAAAGGGGGAATTGGGAATAAAATCAATTGAGTGTTTGACCTAGTAGTGCAGAGGCACCCCTTCAGGTGAGCCAAATATGTCTATGTATTCTTATATAATCTCATCCACTTGATTATATTGTGTAGAGAGTCATCGTGCTGAGGTTGTTGTGGTCATAGTGTTCTTTCATTCACATTATATTTATCGAACCATGAAGAGGATAAATTTGTTGGTTTGGGATATCACCTTCCAATAGTGCTTTGTCAAGATCAAGGAAATTGTAGTAGTCGAAACTAACTAAGGTACCTTGTAGAGTTGGATCCCAAAAATAACAATGACACTACGAGATTAGGACTCATAAAAAACATGATGTTTCCACATATAGGGTTGTACTAAAATAACATCACAAAATTCAAGAGGGGAAACATCACAAGTACCTCATCTTTGAAGGGCTTGATGCCATAGGATAGGTTACAATGATGACTGAAGTGGATGTATCATCCTTGGCTTAAGAAACCAATGTTTAATGGTTGAGGGTGTGGCATTGTTGGAAATATCAATCTAGTGATCACCTTGATTAATATTGGGTTCTTCCGGTTATCTTTGTCAACAATTAAATGTATCAAAGTCCCAATCACCCACATCCATGAGTGGAAGAATCACTCCCATTTCTTTGTCTCCTTCGATTGGATATTTATAGTTATAAGAGTGTCACTAGGTTCTACATCAATGATCCACTTTCCTTTATTTTTTTCAAATCAAATTTTAATCCAAGGTACAACTCTAGGATTTTCCTTTTAGCCAACAATGATTGTTTCGAGTGACATTCATCGATGTTATACCAGTGGATTTTGTGGAACTTGCACCACTTTCTATTGTCCTTCTTTGAATTGTTACCCCTTTTTACCTATGGTTTGCAATGGTTTCCAAGATTTTGGATATTCCTTGGTATTTCCTTTGATTTGTGAGTTAGGGCCACCTTTACTAAGTTTCTGTTGTGGTTGATTTGCAAACCCAAACTCCCACTTATTATTCTTCTTGAAATTTTGCTCAATTTTGACAACGTATAGATAAGTGGCTCCCAGTGAAAGGATGTTCAGAAAATCCATATCTCTTTGGTTGTACTTGTGTAGGTTACTATGATACTTTAGGACCAAGTGTCATTCATATTTTCTGATACCCAACTTTGAGTGCAAGGTATGGAATATATTAGTAAAAATCCAACACCATTTGGTCTTTTTCTTGGTGCAAAGTTTTCAGTCTCATGTATTGGTCATCATAGTTTTTGATGGGGTCTAAATCCTCCTTTAGAGTGTCAATAAAATCTATACAAGTGGGTTTTGTCCCATATTTCATAGACTCATCCCTAGAGTGCCTCTCCTAGTAACCTTCCTACCAATCTTTGAGATGGGGAAGAGACATAAGGAGTGAGAAGGTGATATGCTTGTTGTCATAAAAAAATTGAACTGAGTAATAAACCTCTAAAGGATTTAACCAATTATCCAAAGAATCTACATCTATATAGTGTTCAAATAAAGGGATGTCAAAGTTAACATGTACCTCGAAGGGTGTCATACCTGTGAAATGGATGTTGGTTGAAGTTTTCTCCATTGTCGTTGGTAGCCATCAAAGGATCTTGGAAAAATTACATCATATAATTCCTTTGTTGAACGAGGACTTCCTTAAGAAACAACTTAATAGGATATAATTCTATACCATATTTATTTTCTTCTCCCTCCATGTGATGCTACTTTGGGTGACAAAAATGGTTGTCTCCAAGATCAATTAGTTTGAGACCCAACTTTTGATACTTGGATCTCATTGGGGACATGCATTGAGAAACAACAAGAGTATATACAAATATTTTGTAGAGAAAACAATATTACAATAAAACCCAAATTCTATTAATGTGTGGAATGGAAAATCGTCGTAAATGGAAAAAAAATATAAACTAGTTCAGATGGTGGTAGCTTATCTTCGAAGAGAGATGTGTCGGCTACACTCATTTGCTTGAGTTGATTACAAAGAGACTTTAAAGGGGACTTTTATCATAAGAATAAAGAGGAAAAATCTATAAACATTGAAAAAACTAACCCTAGGAGATGAAGCGCTAAAAATATTTATGGGCCTTGAGGAGTCTAACTTATACGCCAACTTCCCAAGGGTGTAACTTTTGCATATGATCTACGTTTAGGGTTCACAATACCTAATTGGGAAGAACTATCTAAGGATTACAAATTTTGACTAGGGACATTTTTTTCCATGGAACCCCCCCCCCCCCCCCGCCCGGTTGACCAAAATCCATCATTTAGGGCCTCAAAACGACCCTAGAAATTTGAGACTCGAAAATCCATAGAAAATTGGAAAGAAGATGGAGAACCATTGTAAATCCATGGAAAATGTGGTTGGAAATTAATATCCACCTGGATTACTCCTCCCCCATTAGGGAGAAACGGAACCCATTGGGTCAATTTCCTCCATCAAATGAGGAAAAATTTGTTGAATTTGACTCCTAGTGATCCATTTTCCATGGTGAAGAAGATGCTATTCTTTGAGGACTCAATACAATTGGATGTTTCATTGGTGCGTTCCCTTCATCTCAGTGCCCATGATCCATTTGAATATCTCCTACTCAATGCAGTTGGTATTGAGTTCCATAGGTTCCAAGTGCTTGAGTACCTCTTAGGTGTCCAAGAGAGGTGGAAAATATGGTTGAAGTAGCTCCACATTGAAAACAGGGTGCAAGCTGAGGTAAGGGGGAATACTTAACTTCAAATAATTCTCACCCACATCCTTCATGATGGTGTAAATCCCATATCAAAGTGGGAAGAGCTTTTGATGGGGCCCTTTGAGGTTCTCTTTCTGCAAATCAAACCATACCTTATCTCCCACCTAAAACTTGCATGGATCCTGATGTTGATCTTAGCATTGGTTATATTTAGCATTTGCTTTATACAAAATATCATGAACTTGTTATTGGATGCAATGGATCTGGTAAACAAATTTGGCTACTTGATCAACATCAATTTGATCATGGGAGGACTCATCTTGTATAGAAACAATGGGTAGCACTACGAAGATAGAGGCTAATGGATAGAACCCTAAGCTCACCGTAAAGAATATATGGCTAATATATCCATGAATGGATATGTTGTAGCTATGTTGAACATGAAGAAGGATCTCATCGCAAGTGCATTGATGTTTGGAGTTATAGATTCTTAGGATATGCACAATCATTATGTTGACCACCTATGTTTATCCATCAGTTTGGGGGTGGAAAGCAGTCAATTTGGTCAACTTGGTTCCCATCATCGACCATAGTTTGGACCATAAAGTAATCAGGAATATACTATCTTGCTACAAAATAATGGTCCCTGGAAGGCCAAAGTGAGCCCAAGCATGCGTAAATAAGATCTTAGAAGTGGAATTTGCAATGATGCTCTTCTTATAGGGAGTTAAAATTTCCATATTAGATAACTGGTTGATAACCACATATACACATTCATTTCCATGCTTGGTTGAAGGAAATCCAGACATGCAGTCCATGGAGATAGATTCCCAAGGTCTATCTAGGGTAGGAAATGGAGTATATAATCCATGCTTGATGGTAGGTTTGGAAATGGCACACACGCTGCACAATTTGGTTTACTTGCCAGTGTATTGTCAAAGGTTCATCCAATAGAAGTGATTTTGCAATAGATCCACTATCTTCTCTACATCGAAATTATCTACAACTTGATTGTATCATGCCTCCCAGATCAACTTCTCATGCTCTTCTAAAGGAACACAGAGGTGGCCAAGATGGCATAAATTTACATCTCGGAGATGAAAGTTTGGGACTAGTCTTCCTACATATAATGCATGGTATGTAACAACAAAGTCATGGTTTTTGTTGTACAATTGAGGCCACTTGGAGGACTCATGTACAAAAGAGTTGAGAATGGTAGTCAATGAAGCAATTGGAGGTCAGATGAGATAGTCTACAATTCAATTTGTGTTTCCATTCTTGTACTTTATGTTCAAGTGGAAATATTGTAGGTATGTGGACCACTTCTGATGGTATTCATGTTGTAACATTCCCTGCATCTACATAAATTTAAAGGGCTTGTGATCAATGTGGGTGATCGTCTCCTTGCCTAGGATGTAATGTTTACATTAGCGATATGCTTGCATAATGGAGTGTGTTTCCTTGTGATATGTGGGATATTGCTAAACAAAATTAGAGTGTGTCACTAGGATAGGTCACTAGATGTACCTATTGAGTGAAGACTACATCGATATCATAGTCAAAGTCATCTGGCTCAATATCCAAAGGTTGTTGCTGGTATGACAAAGTCATGATTAGAGATTAGTAGAGGAATAATTTTAGATCCTCAAATTCTCTATATTTTGACACATTCCAATTGAACTTGGAATTGGATCCACTCCTAGTCAGTTAGATCAAGGACCAAGCAATATGAGAGAACCCAAACAAAAAGATATGGTAGAAGATTATGAGGCCCAAGAAGCTATGGAGATTTATTAGAGTCATTGGATATGACCAATCATGAATGACTTGGGTCTTAGTTGGGTTCAACTTCACATTCATCCCATGCTCACCCATAATGTATCCTAGATACTGAATTCTCTCTATGCCAAGTGAACTCTTCTATAGATTGACATATATTATGTTGTCATGGGGCACTAAGGATGTCTTGAATGTGATGCAAATGTTCCACCCAAGTTTTTTTGAAAGATGAGGATCTCATCTAGATATATGACAACAAAATATTTTGTGAACAACCCCAAGATATTATCCATCATTCTCATGAATGTTGTTGAATCATTATCCAAGAAAAACAGCATGACCAACCACTCAAAAAGGCCTTCATTAGACTTGAATGTTGTATTCCATTCATTAGTTTGCTCGATTAGGACTTGGTAGTATTTCGAATTCACATCAATAAGAACCTAGAACCTTTAAGTCGATCAAGAAGATCATCAATCCAAGGGATTATGTATCAATTCTTGATGGTGATTTTGTTCTAGGCTTTGTAATCAATGAAAATTTGCATGTCCCATCCTTCTTCTACACCAACAAAATTGGGCTCCCATAAGGTGAGGAACTTGGTTGAATGTGGCCCTTTTAGATGAGCTCTTGAATTTGACATTTGGTTTACTCATTCTCCATAAGAGGGAGTTCGTATATAGTGCCATTATACAAAGGAGCACCAAGTATCAAATCAATTGAGCGTTTGACCTAGTAGTGTAGAGGCACTCCTTCAGGTGAGGAAAATATTTCTCTGTATTCTTCTATAATATCATCCACTTGATTTTGTTGTGTGGAGAGGCCTCTTGTTGATGTTGTGTTTGTCATAGTGCTATTTCTTCCACCTTGTCAAACCATGAAGAGGACAAATTTATTGGTTTGGGATATCACCTTACAACACTGCTTTGTCAAGATCAAGGAAATTGTAGTAGTTATAACTACCTAAGGTATCCTATAGAGTTGGTTTCCCAAAGTAACAATGAAAATATGGGGTTGGGACTCATAAACAACATGATGTTTCCACATATAGGGTTGTCTTAAAATAACATTACAAACATCAAGTGTGGAAACATCACACATGACATCATTGTTGAAGGTTTTGATGCCGTGGGAAATCCAACATTGATTATTGACGTGGATTTCTCATACCTTACTGAAGGTGTATGGTTGGGGGTGTGGTGTTCTTGGAAAATTAATTCTCTTTATCACCTACACTAAGATCATGTTATTTTATCTACCACTATCAACAATAAATTGTACCATATTTACCTTAACCCACATATATGAGTGGAGGACTCACTCCCTTTCCTCTGACTCCTCTAGATCCTTTGTTTGGATCTTTGTAGTTGTGACAATGGAAATGGGTTCTACGTCAATGATTATCTTTCCTTTACCTTTCTCTAAATCATATTTTGATCCATATTTCGGCTCCAAGGTTTTCATATAAACAAATATTGATTGCTTTAAGTGAAAATTTTCAGTGTTGTGATAAGGTATTTTGTGAAACTCACTCCAATTTATATTGTCCTTGTTTGACTTCTCATTACCCGCATTTACCTGTAGTTTGGATTTGTTGTCATGAGTTTGGATATCCTTTATTTGTCCTTTGTTTTTTGAGTTAAGGCCACCTTTACCGGGCTTATGTGGAGGCTAATTTGCAAATTTAAAATCCTACTTGATCTTTTGCTTGAATTTTTGCTCAATTTTGACAACATATCGATAAGAGGATTCTAGTGAGGATATGTCTAGGAAAATCATCTATGTTTGGATGTACCTATGTATGATACTATGGTCCTTTAGAATAAAGTGTCATTTAGAGTCTTTGATACCCAGATTTAATCACAAGTTATGGAATATATTAGTAAACTCCTACATAATTTGGTATCTTTCCCGGTGCAAAGCTGTCCATCTCGTATACTAGTCATCATAGATTTCAATGGGGTAGAACTCCTCCTTCAAGGCATTGACAAAATATTCCCGAGTGGCTTATGTCCCATATGTCGTAGACTCATCCTTGGAATGCCTCTCCCAATAACCTTCACACCAATATTTGACATGGGAGAGAGACTTAACTAGTGTGAGGGTTATTTTCTTGTTATAAAACTTTTTGGAACATTTAACCAATTATCTAGAGCATCTGCATCTATTTGGCCTTCAAATAAAGGGATGTTAAATTTAAATTGTACCTTGAATTGTTTCGCACCCTCGAAATGGATACTAGTTGAAGTTGTCTCCACTATCGTTGGTAGCTATTGAAGGATCTAGGATTTCCTGCTCCATCATCTCTTTTTTCTTCTCCTACCATGTGATGTTTCTTGGGCCAATGAGAGTGTTTTTTCCTAAGCTCAATTAGTTTCATACCTAACTCTTAATACCCATATTTCATTGCGTACATGCATTGAGAAACAACAAGAGAAAATTTCTCTAATACTGCCGATCTTGATTATTTAGAGAATGAAATGAAGGAAAAAGTATAAAATGGAAACACACATGCAAGTATTTTGCATAGAGAAGAATGGTACAATAAAACTCACATTCTATTAATGAATGTTATAAAAAATTTGTTGGGTATATGTTGTATTATTTCCATGTGCGTATGGAGGGGAGGTGCACCTATTAGAATTGCATCTGACAATCCCTATCAACACCTTCACAAAAATGGTTGTTAGGTTGTTTCCTACGTGAGCGCAAGTGATCCAAAATGTTTTGGTTCTTTTTTCTTGTTTTTGGGATTTTTCTAAAAATATGTAATTTAATCCCGGTTTTAAGGGATTGGGATCTATTTTCTAATATGGGTTAACAGAGTAGGGTATTGGAGGCTACATAATACCTATATTGTATTGTGAGTTATTCATCATGATAATGTGAAAATAGGAGGTGTGGCTCCAAGGTTTGTTGATTTTCCAGATTAAGGGTTTCTAGGGTAAATTTTGTGTTAATGTGTGAACGTTGTGGCGTAATCTATGTTTTGCTTAAAAGAATATGTATGTGTTGCTTCTCTGCACAGGTTTAAAACTTACATGTGGTATCAGATATTGATTATTAGCATCAGGGGGGCACCTTTGTTGCTGAGGGTTCGACGCGATTGATAGATCTTGGGTCTATGATAAACCTAGGTTTAGTGGGAGCTTTGTAGTGTTGATTTGTGTATTGAAATATAATGGCGAGCAGTTCAAGAATTCAACGGTCATAATTTTGAGCTATGGAAGCTAAAAATGGAGGATCTTCTTGTAGACCAGGAACAATGGATTGTTGTGGACCCAGGTACAAAACCCACTAGAACGTCACAAGATGATTGGGATAAATTAGAAAGAAGGGCAATGAGTACAATTTATCTGGTGAAGATAGTGCAGTAAAGATTTGGGGGAAACTAGGGAGTTTCTATCAATCAAAATCCCTTGTGAACAAGTTGTTTCTGCAAAAGAAATTTTTTCATCTTAGAATGGATGAAAATGAAACAGTGAAAGAGCAACTGAATATCTACAATACTCTGGTAAGTCAAATAACATCTATTGGAATTAAAATGGCTGAAGAAGATAAATGTACTACATTATTGTGTTCTTTTCCAGATTCATGGGACAACCTAATTGTTGCAATAGGTAGTGCTAGTCAAGCGACCTTAAAATTTGATGAACTAACATCATCCCTACTATCATAAGAGATGAGGCATAAAACCATGGATAATCATAGCATGGATTCCTTGTTTCTGAGAGGTCGCCACCAGGAGGAAAACAAAAATAAGGGATATGGGGGGGTATCTAAATCTAAGGGTAGATCTAAATCCCCAAGGAAAGGAATAAGTAAGTGTTGGAAATGCAGTAAAGATGGGAACTATAAAAAGGATTACAGATCTAAAAATGTCGAGAAAGTAAAGGGACCTGAGTATACCCTTTCCATGGGGAAAAATACCTCCTCCTAAGAAGGAGGGGACGTGTACCTAGCTTCCACTGGTAATAATTCAGAATGTGATATATGGTTGATTGACTCAGGTGCGTCATGTCATATGACCCCTCATAGGGAGTGGTTTTATGAACATGAAAAGTACATTAGAGGAGATGTGTACTTGCGAGATGGTTCACTAGCTAGTATCGTTGGACATGTTCGAGTCAAACTGAAAATCAATGATGGAAGGATTAGAACTCTACTTGCAGTGTTACACATTCCAAATATAGTAAGAAACTTGATATTTGTAGGAAATATGGATGTTGTAGGTGTAAAGACTGTCTGCAGAGATGGTGGTTGCAAAATGGTTCTAGGATCAATGGTATTGATGAGGGGAATTTGGTATGGAACTATGTACAAACTATTGGGAAGCACCATCATTGATTAATGTAATAGTTTTGTTGTGCTTAAGGAAGGAGGTAAATATGACAGAACCCTGACTTCATCAAGAGGAAAGACAATGTTGTGGCATCAAAGATTGGGAATATTGAAGAAAAAGGACTTCGAGCATTACAAGGTAAAGGTATGGTTGAAGGTATGACTGATTGCACTCTAGATTTTGATTTCTATGAAAATTTCAAAAATGGGAAACAAAATCGAGTAAGATTTCAATCTGGTGCTACAAGACCAAAGGGAATTCTAGAATTAATACATAGGGATGTGTTTGGACCCGTTCTTGTTCATGTTCCATCATTAGGAAAATATGTGTATTATGTTTCATTTATAGATGATTTATCAAGGAACACATGGATCTATTTCCTTCGAAAGAAATATAAAGTATTTGCTAAGTTTAAAGAATTTAAGGCTCTTGTAGAAAATCAGCTAGAAAAGAAAAAAAAGGTGTTGAGACAGATAATGATGTAGAGTTACGTGGGAATGAATTCGAGGACTTATGTAAGGAGTGCAGTATAGCAAGGTATAATACTACTCCATACACACCTCAATAGAATGGAGTTACTGAGAGGATGAAAGGACGTATATGGAGAAGGCAAGGTGCATGCTAAGAAGTGTTGTGATAGGACAATAATTCTTGGCAGAAGCAGTGGAGACAACATGTTACTTAGTAAATCGGCCACCCACATCAATATTTATTAATAAAAATCCATTATAGGTATGGACTGGTATGAAATCCTCTATTAAGCATCTACAAGTTTTTGGTTGTGATTCTTATGTACACGTCCCAAAGGAGAAAATGAGCAAGTTGGATAACAAAGATAAGAAGTGTATCTTTAATGGCTATAAAGATGGTATGAAAGGTTATAATCTCTAGAATCATGTAACTAAGAAGATTGTTTACAATCGAGATGTTGTGTTTATAAAATTCAAAGAAGTACCCAGACATAAAGTTAATCCAATGGAAAAGGAACCTCAGAAAATAGAGTTTGAGTTAGAAGTTGAAGAATTTGACTCAACATAAGAATTTGAATAAGAAGAAGAAGAACCTCATAACCTAGTTTTTAAGAGATCATCTCGAGAAATAAGGCAACAAAAAAGGTATCCCCCCTCCTGATTTTCTCTCTCATTTTTCTTTGTCTATTACTGATGACAATCCTATAAATGTGAAGGAAGTTGTTGATTCAAAGGATAATGATATTTGGAAGAAGGCCATGGTTGAATAAATTGATGCATTGGACAAAAATGATGCTTGGAATCTAGTCTAGTTACTTGTTGGAAGAAAATTCGTCGAGAGAAAATGTTTTTTTAAAAAGAAGTTGAATGTAGAAGGTAAAGTGGATACGTACGAATCTCGCTTGGTAGAAAGGGATATTCTCAGGTAGAGGGAATTGATTTTGGTCAAATATTTTCTCCATGTGCTAAATTAACTTCTATTAGATTTCTTCTTTCTATTGTTGTTGCTTTTGATCTTGAAGTAGAGCAGATGGATGTGAAGACATCGTTCTTACATGGCGATCTGGAAGAATAAATATACATGAAACAACTGGAAGGGTTCATAGTAAAGGGAAAAAAGAGATGCTATGTAAACTAAAGAAGTCCCTTTATGATCTAAATCAATCTCCCAGGATGTGATACCAAAAGTTTGACACATACATACTTGGATTGGGGTTTGTGAGAAGCAAAGTTGATCATTGTGTATACCCCAAACAGGTTTGAGATCACTTCATTAACATACTATTGTATGTTGATGACATGTTGTTGATTGGAAACAAAAACAACAAAGATGTTATAAAGGAGGTGAAGTCTCAGTTGTCACTCCAAAATTGATATGAAATATCTTGGTGCTGCAAACTTCATTATGGGAATGGAGATAAGAAGAGAATGTGCAAACAAGATGATCTATTTAAATAAAAGAAACTATGTTGATATAGTACTATAGAGATTTAACATGTAAGAAAGTAAGTCGGTCAAGCTTCCTTTTCATGTAGGTGTAAAGTTATATGCATAGCAGTGTCCCAAGACACATGAAGAAGAAGAAGATATGTCACGAGTTCCATATTCCAATGCAGTTGGTAGTTTTATGTATGCAATGGTATGTACTAGAACAGACATTGCTCATGTAGTGGGAGTTTTGAGCAGATATGTGTCAAAACCATGAAAGGATCATTGGAAAACTGTAAAGTGGGTGTTTAGCTATTTGCGCGGCACCACATATTATGCAATCTACTACCAAGGAAGGCTTGGACCAGACAGTAATAAATGTACATGGATTCGTTGATGTAGACTGGGCTGGAGACATTGATCACAAAAGATCTACAAATGGGTATGTGTTTAACCTATTTGGATGAGCTATCAATTGGATGAGTAAGAGACAAGTTGTAGTTGCACTCTCAAATACAGAAGATGAATACATGGAAGCCACTCATGCAAGAAAATAAGTTATATGGTTGCAAAGATTGTGTTTAGGTATTGGGTTTGTCAAAAATATGTAAGGTTATATTGTGATAGCGAAAATGCAATCTTTTTGGAAAAGAACCCTACTTATCATGCTAAGACAAAGCATATTGATGTGCAATATCACTTTGTGAGAGACATGGTTGAAGATAAGAAGGTACTACTAGAGAAGGTTGACACCTTGAAAAATGTTGCAGACTCATTAACAAAGTCTGTCAATATAGAGAAGTTCTCTTGGTGTAGATAATATATGGGCATTGATTCCCTGAACCTATGACTTTATGAGTGCATGACTCATGTTATGCCAATAAAACAACAAGTGGGAGAATTTTGGGTATATGTTATATTCTTTGCAAGTGCGTATGGAGGGGAGGTGTGTGTGTCAACGCTACGTGTGACTACCCCTATCATTACCTTCATGGAAACAGGGAAGGAGGCCTATTTCTGTTCAAAAATAGAATGGCCATTAGGCCATTTTCGATGCGAGTGCAAGTGACCCAAAAAAATTTGGTTGTTTTTGGCTATTTTGTGGAATTTTATAAAAATATGTAATTTAATCCCAGTTAATGGATTGGGGTCTATTTTCTTATCTAGGTTAATGGATTAGGGTATTGGAGGCTACGAAATACCTATATTTTATTGTGAGTTATTCATAATGATAAGGTGAAAATAGGAGGTGCGACTCCAAGTTTGTTGGTTTTCCTGCTTAAGGGTTTCCAGGGTAATCTCTGTGTTTATGTGTGAATGTTGTGGTGTAATATCTATTTTGCTTAAAAGAATATGTATGCTTTTCTTCTCTTCATAAGTTTAAAACTTACAAAAACACTATAGACTGCAAAGTAATACAAACTAGTTGAGATGGTGGTAGATTATCTCTAGAGAGATGTGTCGACTATACTCATTCACATGATTTGACTATGAAGATACCAAAAAGGTCCATTTATCATAAGAATAAAGAGGCAAAAACCCTAAACATAAAAAAATGTAACCCTAGGAGATGAATCACCAAAAGGGTTTGTGGGCCTCGAGGTGGCTATATGATACACCAACTTCCTGGGGACACAACTTTTGCATACAATCTTTATTTAGGAACACAATATCTCATTGGAAAAAACTAAGTATTACAACTTTTGAGTGGGTCCAGGGTTTTCCATGGTAATACTTAGCCCCTTGATTGGAGAAAAAATATTGTTTAAGGCCTCAAATAACCCTATAAGTTTGGGCCCCGAAAAATCATAAAAAATCCCAAAAATATGGAGAACTATTGTAACTCCATGGAACAGGTGGGTGGCCAGTAGTATCCACCTGAATCAACTTAGGATATGTTGAATATGTTGTAATGTTTTTCCCAAGTTCTTCTAAAGATGATGCTATCATCCAAATATATGACCAAAAAAGTGTTGGATATATGTTGTCATTGATGTCATAGATAAAATATAAACAAGAAAAGTTGAGCACTTGATGTCAAATATCAAAGATGAACAAGTTGAATATATGATGTCAAAGATCAAATATTTCAAAGGATCAAAGATGGACCAGAAGTCAAAAGATGCCAAATATCAAAAGGTTAAAGAACCATAATGACACTAGTCACATTTGTGCACATATTCATGCACATAAAAGAATAATTGAATATAACATAGGTGCACAAATACTAATTATGAGACTTGTAAATTAAGTAAAGTGTGTGTGTGATAGTACCACAAAGAAGTCAGTAAAAATGTTTGTTTAGCAAATAGATGTGTGCAAAAATCCCACAAAAGTATTAACATATGTGCATCTTAAACTATAAAGATGAATTACAAGTGTGGCACGCTGACATAGACATTAAATTGTCAAAGACACAAATTCAGTGGGATGATATCTGAAGTAAAGGGACTTCACCAAGTGGACACATATCTTGAGTCAAGAAGATTATAAGAAAGTAAGAGATGGATGTGGTGAAGTAAGCTTGTGAGAAATGAAGATCTAACTATTTGACAAGCTTCAGAGTTATTGTTTTCAGGGTATCAATGGCTCATTGATCACAAATGAATATATTTTTGTAGTAGATCCATAGTGCAAGCTAAGAAACACTAGATGATTAGATACCTATTGTTCGTATGTGCGAAGTTATTGCTCAGTAAAGACATAGATCATAGAAAAGCAAGTGTGACTGAGCTAGAAAACCAAGACACATATGTATTTTGATGAATGGTGTGACATAGATAGAAAGACACGGACGCATTTTAATGAGCGTTCTGACGTAGATATAATGACACATACATATTTTGAAGAAATTTATGATGTAGATATAAAGACGTAGACGTATTTTGAATAAAGGTCTCACAAAAGTATTCAGATGCAAATACATAGACACGGATCAAAAGAATTTAGTAGTTGTAGAACTTGAAGGAAATATATTTATATACTTTCCATACAATCATATTTCATATCATGGAGGTCTGACAAGGCAAGGAACTGGGGGTCATCACCTCCTTCCAGTCGGTGCTAAAAAATACAATCAGGGTGCAACAACATCCTTTCTATGGGTGCAGATAAATATCAGGGGGTCATAACCTCCTTCCAATGGGTGCTGGAGAATAAAAGGAAGTTGTAACTTCCACACCTGGAGATCATAGTTCTTCCATAGATTGGAGCTTGAAGATGCAAGTTGCATTTTGCGTGACCAGACTAATATCTATTTAGGTCTGTTTCTAGAGATCGTGAGTTGGATCTTAGGAAGATAGAAGTTTCGACAGGTTGGTGCCAGCAAAACACAAGTTGTACTTAACATCAAGTGAACATCTGAAATGAGTGGGTGATCATGATAAGAGATTGTAATATCCCATTGATGTAACTATTCAAATTAATACATATTTGGAGATATACATTTGTTCTCAAGCATTTTCACATTGTTCTATTTATTGTTGTGATTGTTATGAAGTTTCAAAATCTAGGAAAATCTCCATAATTTGTGCATATATGTGCTATTACTGATTCACCCCCCTCCCCCTCTTAGTAATAACCTAATACTAACAATTGGTATCACAACGAGTGTCTTCAATAAACATATTAACATCTGGAATATTGATCTAGTGCAAATATGGATAAGCAAGAAGTTTTGTCCATTAATAGAGCTCCAAGATTCAAAAACTCAAAGTATACTTTCTGGAATATGAGAATGGAAGTCTATATGTGGTCACTTGACATGGACATGTGGAAATCAATAGAAGACAGATACAAATTTCCAAAAATTACGGATGAGTCAAAATAGAACGGTGATGAGTTAGAAGAGAATTGTGAGACTACAACCCTCAGAACAATGATTTTTTATCCAGCGAATAAAAAACACTATGAATGGAATGTGAGAGCAAAGAATGCCATTTTATGTAGATTAGCAGATGTTGAATTTAATAAGGTAATGCAGTGCACCACCCCGAAGTAAGTATGTGTTCAATTTAGCAAAGCTTACGATCCTCAAGCTGGATATGAAAGAAGGTTGAAGGAGAAATAAGCAATTCAATGTACATTGATAAAAAAATCATGGTGAAATTGAACAACCAAGAGACAAAATTGGCCAGCATAACATTACATCCATTATCATTAATCTCTATGTAATACAATTAAATAATTGGAAGAATCCAAGACCACTAGGTATGATTCAAATTCACCAACTTGGACCGCCTCCAGTGTTAACTTAATGTGGAAAATCACCACTATAAACTCACTAATGTAACTCAGGACAACTAAATCATTTCTCAGTCAGTTAACTAAACAAGGTAGGTAGGAAAAGGTGCCTACCTCCTAAAATTAGGCAAATGTGGCACTCGACTGACTGATGTCCATAAGAGGGTAACTCAACACAAACTAGGGTGAATTGATGATGGGACTACCATGACTCAGTGTGGGATCCTAAATTATAGGGATTGGACTTTGGAGATCATAAACTCATGCAAAATAGTGCATCAAGTGGTAGTGGTCCTCATATGAGTTCCCCATGGCATCAGTGAAGTGGCACCAGACTCATCAGCTAGGAAATGACATTTAGATTATGGAGGTCAAGGGAGGATTATTAGTTAATACTAATGCCCCCCCTTAATCCGAAACTTGGACAACCTGGGCCATGGAAACTTAGACAAAAGGTCACCCATACAATCTAATGGGGAAAACCTCATGGGACCCCCCCCCCCACCCTCTCAAAACGAGCAACAAAACTAGGAACAATAATTGAATCAAACCTTTACACCAAGAATAGATCTAAGATAGACAAATCTCTTTTTAGTGAAATATTTGGTGAATATGTCTACAATATACTCCTCTATAGGACAATAATGTAGAATGATAGCCTTACTATGCACTAGTTCCCTGATGTAGTGCATGTAGACTTCATTGTGCTTGGTTCGTTGCTTCCACACCGAATCACTAGATATCTTGATTGCACTTTGATTATCATAGAAGAGGTCTATTGAAGGATAAGTGAAAATGTCAAACTCTGTTAGAATCCCATGTAGCCAAACTTCCTGAATAGCTGCATTCACATCCCCCCGATACTCTACTTTAGCTTAAGAGAGAGCTAGAGATGCTTGCTTCTTGCTTGACCAACATATTGGTACATATACTCACATGAACACAATTCCTGATGTATATTTCCTATCAATACTATCACCATCCTAGTATGAATCAAGAAAAACCAACTAGATCTAGATGATCACTAGCAGAATAGAGGATCTGAAACTCGCTCATACCTTGCACATAATGCAAGATGCACTTTGTTGCTTTCCAATGCAGGTCATGTGGCTCCTGCATGAATATGGAAACAACACTCATAGCATAAGATAAATCTGGCCTTTAATGGGTGAGGTACAATAAGCTACCAATCAACTGTTTGTATAGTGTACTATCAACCAGTGGTGTGGAACCACCTTCTTCCAACATGATACTAGATAAGAAGGTGAAGGGTGTTGCTTTATAATTATTCATGTGGAATATTTTGAGAAAATATCCTATGTATCTATACTATGTAATCATGATCCCCGAAGATTTTTGCTTCACTTCAAGGCTAATAAACTGCCTTATTAGCCCTAGATCAGTCATGGATAATGCCTTTCTCAAAGATGACTTGATATCCCTCAATCTAGAAGCTGGGCCACTAGTAATGAGAAAGTCATCCACATAAGTAACAATCAATAGTAAGCAGCCTCCCTTCTGTTGCATGTAGACATTGCACTCATACTTTCACCTCTTGAATTTCGGTGACAATAGGAAGACATCCATCTTGGCATACCATGCCCTTGGGGATTTCTTGAGCCCATACATATATTTCCTTAGTTTGAAAACTAAGGATCAATATTCAATGTACCCCTTAGGATGTCTCATGTATATTTCCTCTTCCAGGTCACCATGGATTAAGGCACTCTTTACATCACTATGATGTACCTCCCACCTATTTGAAGCTGCAATGGCCAAAACTAGCCTTATAGAATCCATTCCTGCAACAAGAGAAAATGTCTCATTGCAGTCCATCCCATGGACTTGAGAATTCCCCTTTGCAACTGGTAGAACCTTGCACTTGGTATTGGATCCATCAGCTGCTAGCTTGGTCTTGTAGATCCATTTGCACTAAACTAGCTTTCTCCTAGGAGGTAAGGAGACAATCTTCCAAGTTTGATTGTCTTGTATAAAATCAAACTCATCGTCCATGGCTTCCTGCCATCTTGGATCATGGAAAGCCTCCATATAGGATTATGGATCTGACCCATCATCATGAATCACCTTTCTGGGAGAAGTGGATCTATATGGAAGAGTGCAAGGTTTTCATCCTGATATTGAGATCTTATTCTTCTTCTATCATCTGGATCCCCAACACTATTCCCAACAACTTCAATGATATTTTGGGCCCATTTAGGCCTCGGGTTGGGAGTATGTGTTGGATCTGTAACTGGATCTAGTTGAGCTTCATTCTCAATATTAAGATATTGATAATCTCGATCCTCATATTTAGACTCTAAATATGAATTATTAATCAATACATCATCATATACAAATGGAATTGATTGAGTAATTATACCTTCTTCTTCTTCAGTTGGTTGTGGATCATGCAGTTGATCTTCATAAAATTGAACACTACGCTCTATAAAGCACATTTTGGTTGAAATATCCATTAGTTTGTAATGTTTTGCATCATCTGCATATCCGAGTAGTATGCATTCGCTACTTTGATCTTGGAAGGATTTCCTCTTGTCAATTGGAATTTTGACCCATGCTTTGGAGCCAAAAACTCTCAGATGTGAGACATTGGGATTATGTCCCATCAATGCTTCGAATGGAGTGACCTTGACCACTGAATTATGAGGCACTCTGTTCTGGATGTATGAAGCACAGGTTACTACTTCAACCCACATATATGGTGGAATATTTCTTGTTTCAAGAAGGCATGTAGCCATATCTTTCAAAGGTTTGTTCTTCCTTTCAACTACACCATTTTGATGTGGTGTGTATGGGACTGAGTGTTGAATTTGAATACCTACCGAAGCACACAGCTAAGGGAATTATCTTTTGACATATTCTTGTCCATTATCTGATCTGAGTGTTTTGATACTCTTCCTAAGAGTGTTCTCATCTAAGGATTTGAAAAATTTAAATGTTTCAAACACCTTTGACTTCTGCTTCAGAAAGTAGATCCAACAATACCTTGAATAGTCATCAATGAAGGCCAAAACATATATGGATCCATTCATAGATGTTGTAGGCATTGGTCCAAAGACATCATTGTGAATCCAATCAAGTGTGGAGGCAACTCTTATTGCCTTCCCAACCTCATACATTTGCTTTGGATTCTTACCTACCAAGCAACCATTGCATACACCTTTAGAGGATTTTATGAGAGGCAGTCCGTCAACCATTTCTTCATTGTGCAGCTACTGAAGATACTTGAATTTTATATGGCCAAAAATTTGATGCCACAACCTACTTGTGTCATTGACATGAGTCAATAAGGCACTAGTATATGAATTAGGAAGAAAATGAGAAAACTCATATGCCTTGAAGGCATGATTAGAAACTCCTTTCACTATCATATTCCTAGTAGATATTTCTAAGATATCCATCATGTCAAGCTCAAATGTGACTCTCTTGGGTGATCCAATATGAGTCATTGGTATACAGACAACAAATTTTGTTGCTCGAGAGGGCACATAGAGGAAATTCTTAAACACTCCATGCTCAAATTTGATTGAAACTTTCCCAATAGATAGGATTTGTGAGTCATGTCCCATGTGAATTCTTGTTCCTCTAGAGACATCCAAAGAAGAGAATGATACTTTGGATCCAACCATGTGGTTGGAGGCTCCAGAATCAATGAGAAAATATTGTGATTGAGAGAATATTTCCTTCAAAGCATGGCATATCTTGTGATCTTCAGTCTTGTTTCTAGGATTAGGCTTATTTGCACCTTGAGGAAGGGAAATATTTTTCTATTCAAGGAGTTTAGACATTTTCTCTATGGGTTTATTCATACATAGTTCTTTGGATGATTCCCTCTCTTGCAGTAAGACCACATGTCCTTGTCAAACTTCGTGTGCTTGTCCTTCTTGGAAACTGAGGCTTGTTCTGAAGGATTTTTCTTATCTTTAGGCTTGAAATCAATGGTCTTCTTTTCCTTTCCTTTCTTCTTTCCCTTTTCTTGTGCATTCTTAGTCTCCCCAGATAAGATATCCTAGTTTTTGGAGGCTTTGAGAGCTCCCATCTATATAACATTATCTTGTTCATGAATAAGAGATTCCGTGAAGGAATTCACCAATTAGGGGTTTTCAGTCTCCCAGAGTGAAAGGTAGATACAAACACTGAGGATTCTGGTCCAAGTTTGCTCAAAATTGAGAGCACCGATTTCTCATCCTTCTTTTCAATCCCACTTTGATTGCACTACATGTCCAGGGATTTGAATTTTGAGAAGAATTGTCAGATGGTTTCGAATTTTTTGGGTTGAAGAGAAATCAACTCATTTTTCAGAATATGGCCTCTTAGCTCATCCTGCTTGCCAAAAAGTGATTCGATTTTTTTCCATACTTTCTTTGGAGTTTTTAAACCATCAAGTTGGAAGAGTAACTCCTTGGAGTTATGAATGCACATGAATCCAAATGCTTCATCCAGCTTTTTCAGATACTTTGATTTTTCAAGAGGGTGTTGGGGTTCGACGTCCTTTCCCATGGTGACCTTGTATAGACCTTTGTTGTGCAACACTATCTACATATCATCCTCCCAATCAATATATTTGAAGGGTGTGAGGATCTCGGGTTTCAATGTTGTTGAAATCTACATCTTGCAGCTTCAAGGAGCAGCCCAATTATTCTGAATTCTTCAATCTACTTGCAAAATCACTTCAATTCAAAGTCAAACCAATTAAATCACTCTTTACTTCGATGTGTGCACATTATCTAGGTGAATCACACCTAGATAGAATTATCTGGACAAAATCCAGAGGGAGCAAGGAAAAGATACTAGGAATTATGTAGAACCCAATTGCTTTTCTTGCATCACTGGAAGCTTTCGAGGATTGAAGTTGGCTTGATTTTCAGCTCTGATACCATGTTCAATTTAGCAAATCTTAGGATCCTCAGGATGGAATGAACCCACTGTGAATGAACGTTGAAGGAGAAATAAGAAATTCAATGTATATTGATCAAACATTCATGGTGAAGTTGAACAACCAAGAGACAAAATTATTCAACATAACATTACATCCATTATCATTAATCTTTGTGTAATACAATGATGATACAATTGGAATAATTTGAATCCACTAGGTATGATTCGAATTCACCAACTTGGACTGACTCTAGTGCTAACTGAATGTGTTAAAATCAACACTAGAAGCTCACTAATGAAACTTAGGACAACTAAATCAGAGGCTTAGTTAGTTAATTGAACAAGGTAGGTAGGAAAAGGCATCTACCTCCTAAAATTAGGCAAATTTGGCACTAGAATAATTGGAGATGAACTAATTGATGTCCACAAGAGGGTAACTCAACATAGACTAGGGTGAATTGATGATGGAATTCCCATGACTCAGTGTGTGGTCCTAAATTATAGGGATTGTCCTATGGAGCTCCTAAACTCATGCAAACTAGTGCATCAAGTGGTAGGTGGGCCCCAAATGAATTCCCCATGGTACTAGTGAAGTAGCAACAGACTCCTAATCTAGGAAATGACATTTCAACTATGGTGGTCAAGGGAGGAATATTAATTAATCCTAAAAATATAGGATAAATTATGAAGTATTTATGAAGGTGATGACAAGGTCAGAAAGGCCAAACTGCAAACATTATCTGCATAGTTTGAAACAATCAAAATGAAGGAAGAAGAAGACATAGCATCATACTTTATGAGAGTAGATGAGATATTGAACTCTATAGGAGGGCTCAGGGATACTGTTAAAGAGAATTATGTTGTACAAAAAATCATGAGAACTATTCCCACATGCTTCAATCCAAGAGTGTTAGTTCTTGAAGACATAAGTGATCTGGACGATCTAACCAAGAATGAATTATATGGAATACTTACAACATACAAAATGAGAACTGAACCTGAGAATGGATCCATAAAGGTAGTTGCATTCAAAGCAACAGGAAAGCCTAAATATAGAAGAAATGAATGAAGAAATACAATTGATATTTTAGATGAATAAGAAGCTAACTTCGTAAAAACACTGAAGAGAGGAAAATGTAAATACCAAGGAAAACTGCCTTTGGAGGAATTGGACATTTTACTTCCAAATGCACATATGAACAAAATTTAGAAAGTGAAAGTGAGGAAGAGTAAGAAAAACAAGAATGGAAAGAAAAGCACCAACAAAATAAGGACATGAACAAGAAAAAATTACAAAAATAAAAGAAAAGCTTGTACATCAAAGAAAACAACTCTTTAGATGAAGAAGAAGGTGGGATTCCAAGAGATGTATTATTTATGGCCTTAATTCAGGATGAGAATGCATCAAACAGGAAATTTTCAACCAAAATAGATCCTACAAGCATATCCAAAATAAAGAAGGAATGAACATATAATGGAATTTATCTACCATCTCCAAAATCTGAGGAAAAGAAAAAATCAAGAGACTCGAAAGAACTTTTCAAGATGGAGACAGTGGTTGATAACAATAACTCTATGGAGGAAGTCACGCGAACTGTGTCAAAGCCTGATAAATCCAGTCTCTATGAAGGAATTCCAAACTATGAAGATGAAGATAGTCTTGGTTTCAATTGGGAAGGTGAATTAATCATTTCTCTAGATTAATTGAAGAAGTGAAGAAAAGAAAATAAAGCGCCGAAGGAGAAACTTGAAGCAACATAAAAACTTATTAAGTATAATAGAGATATGTAAAATGCCTGGGACTAATTAAAGACATGGTGGTAACCTTGAACAAACTCCCTTCTAAGACCATAGTCATGGATGTAGTAGTGGCAGACATCCCGCCCAAAT
>LPNX010012340.1:17914-93560 GCA_001517045.1 Pseudotsuga menziesii
AACATTATAAGAGAGAGGGGGGGTAGACGTGAGGAAGAGAGTACCAGCCAAGGGCCGAGATTGTATTGGCGGGGCATGTATACACTCTATTTTTCTTTATGTAGGATGGATGCTTTGAAATGATTATAATCATGAGTTTGTTTTGCTTTTATATGAATTGTATCTAGTTATGATTTTGTCCTGTATATGGTCAATTACATTCCATTACAAGATTCTTATAATGATGTACAATTACCTTTAAATGTCCTGTTGCAGAACCAGATTCATTCTTTATAAATTCATGCTCATAGTCTTTCCTATTATTGTATTTTACAATGATACATTTCCTGCTATTTGGTCTTTAAACCTAGCCTGATCTCTGTACTATTATACCTCCAGCACTCTATCAACTCAGTTACCCATTAAAACAAAATAAAATATTTCTCTAAGCTTGACCCTAGCAGTCTCAGTTCAACTTTAGTGATAACACCACCCCCCACTTAGTGAAGGGACTGGTGGTGATAATAGGATGTAATGGGGCAGGATTCAAGGGCATATCCTATGCAAACACCTGGAAAGGGTGGCATCGCTTGAATGCATTAACACAATATTTGAATATCGATAACCAATAATAACCTTCTCTAAGGATTTTTTGGGTTGTAGAAAGCCCAGATAAGTGACAACGATACACGCCACAGTGGCAATCATTCAACACAACCTTAGCCTCATCATGAGTTAGGAAATGACGCAAAATCGAATCCACCCCATGGTGATACTAAGATAAGTGACAACGATACACCCCACAGTGGCAATCATTCAACACAACCTTAGCCTCATCATGAGTTAGGAAATGACGCAAAATCGAATCCACCCCATGGTGATACTAAGTGTCACTGATAATGAGGTATTTATCCCTCGAGAGGTTAGGGGGAACCTTCAAACTTTTAATATAGACGATAATATCGATATACGAAGGGTTGATAGAAGAAATGAGGAATATATGTTCATATATAATTGAATCCTCATGAAACGCATCTTCATCCAAACTAGGGAGATGTGACATGAGCTTTGAAAAAATTAACTACTTCTTTGATTTTTCTAAAACAAATTCGAGGTTGAATTCTTGCAAAATAAAAATCCATTTATTACATCCAAACTAGGGAGATATGACATGAGCTTTGAAAAAATTAACTACTTCTTTGATTTTTCTAAAACAAATTCGAGGTTGAATTCTTGCAAAATAAAAATCCATTTATTATATTCCCCCGTATAATTCATCTAGTCAAGACATATTTAAATGTATGGATATGGGATATGACTATAGTCTGGAGAAGAAAGATATAATGTCGCAAGTGTTGGACTGCGTGAACAACCGCGAAGGCCAATCTCTCGACGTGACTATATCAAATTTGATAATCAATAATATTCGAGCTAAGATAATAGATAATGTGCTCCTAGAGTTCATCATCCTCTTGAAACATAACCATACCAATCGTCTCTTGAGACGTGACCACANACTATATCAGAGTTGATAATCAATAATATTCGAGCTAAGATAATAGATAATGTGCTCCTAGAGTTCATCATCCTCTTGAAACATAACCATACCAATCGTCTCTTGAGACGTGACCACATTTAACAATAAATCACGACTATATTCAGGTGGATAAGCACTGGGGACAATGCCAAGTATTTTTTAAGGGCATCAAAGGAATATTGGGATCTCTCATCCCATATGAATGGATTATCCCTATTCAACAAGCACATAAACCCCTTGGTCAAATTGGAAAAATTGACGACAAATCTATGCAATAAATTAACCATCCCTTGGAGACTTGAAGGTGTCTGATTGTGTGCACGGGAGACAAACATAATATTTCCTCAAACTTAAGAGGAGAAATCCTAATCCTCTCCTTATATATGATAAATCCTAATAAACAACCCACTTTCACACAAAAGATGCACTTTTTAGGATTTAAGGGAATTTGATATCGGTGAGATGTTTCAAAAACCAAGTGCAAATGACCTGGATGATCCACCCTCAAACGAGAGTGAGAAGCTAAATTGTCTAGATAAGCCTCGATAACACGCTTAAGGTCATGGAAAGAAAAGGTCATGGCCTGCTGAAAAGTAGCTCTGGCATTTTTTAGGCCAAAAATAATTTTCCGATACACAAAATTACCCCAAGGACAAATAAATGTATTTTTATGTTGGTCCTTGGGTTTTATCTAGATTTGGTTATACCCTGAAAGGCTATCCATAAATGAGAATACTTCACTCCCAGTACACTCATAAAAAATCTTATCAATCAACGGTGTAGGGAAATCATCTTTCGAAAATCCCTATTTAGGTCTCTAAAGTTGGTGTATACACGGATGGTCCCATGTTTCTTATAGTCAAGAATGAGATTGGATACCCATTCAATTAAGGGAACCAGATATATGAATCTATCTTTGATCAACTTCTCTATATCAGCCTTAATGGCAGGCACTTTGTGTGGTTTCATCATACGTAAGCGTTGTCGAACATGTTTAGCATTTGGGTACATTTTTATCTCATGTTCAACAATACAAGGGTCAATTCTTGGAATATAGTCATACAACCAAGAAAATACATCACGAAACTCTTTAAAAATATCGGTGTATATTTTTATTTCATTGGGAGAGCAATCAACACTGATGTAAACATTCTCGATTTTACCAGGAACCTGAGAAATGTTGATAGGTATAGTATGAGACAAATTTTCCATGCTCTCTTTGGCATATATGCCATGAGTTCCTAATGGGATCATGAGATGACCAACTTTCTTTCTCAAGGTCGTTCTGAAGTCATGATGCTGGATTCATTTGAGCTCCGGGAGGAAGTAAGATCGATGATGCATCTCCTCCCAAAATTGTTGTGGACCAGTCATGGCCTTGAGAATAACTTTATCGAAAGGAAAAATATCGTCGAGGAAATCGTGTGAGCATGACAATGAAACCACCCAAGCAGGCAGTGCAAAGAGATCCTCCTCTTCCATCCATGAAGAGGAAGGACCATGGTCCACAACAGAATCAAGTGTGGTTTGATATGCAGTCTCATATACAAACAACAACATTCTCATCCTGTTAGGTCTAGAATCTTCATCTGAAGTACTTAGTGAAGGAAGAGTCCATGGGTCATCCAAATACATAGTGTGAAATGGGACCAAACTCAAAGGTGATGAATCACTACCAAGAGTAGAGATAATAGCTAGAATTGGTGCTGAAATATTAAAAGTTACCATTAATGACAAATACATTTTGACACCAACATTCTAAGTTGCCAGCTAATAATTATCAATGGTTGGGATGGTATTTCCTGATGATGTAGATGAACTAGAATTATCATATGATAATTGATCGTTCATCATGATTCGATCCTCAAAAGGGAATCACGCTACTCGAATTATGAACGACACGATCGCCTTCATAGCATAAATCTAGTTCTTGATGAATAAAACATTGTAGTTGAGGGGTGCATCAACCACCTCAACCTCAACCGGCATGGTCTTCCCCCCAAATTAGATTTGAAGGGAGGGAATAATTCCATGCGACTGAAACAAACATCCATCAAATGCGGTAAGCATAGTCATAGATTTCGGAAACACGGGTTAGCCAAGCCCTTTCCAACAAGCTAGATACATCACATAGGTCGCAATGCCTTCATCAATCGCAGTTTGTTTAATGGTTTTATTTAGACACACCACATGGACTTGAAAATCCACATGGTAAGGAAAGTAGGGCTAGACCTCGTGGTTTTCAAATCTAAAATCTAACTATCATGGAGGCATTAGGATTAACCACTCCAAGAGTGTAAAACAATGCTCTCCTCTACGAAGGACAAGTCTGAAGAAATTCAAGAGTTGACATCCCACAGGGAGTCTGGCCCAAATCCTCAACAATGGAATAATGTTGGGCGGCTTGGGAATTAGTATTGTGCCTATAACTCTTTACGAATCCATTAGGTATATGAGGTATAGCTTCAGTATCAGCAATCTGCAAAGGAATCATAGGAGGTGTAGGCTCTTTACCCATGTTGGGTTGTGATGAACCATAATATTTTGAGTGATTCACAGCATTGGTAGCCAACATAATGTTGATGCAACCATGACCACCTTCCATGACTGATGGGTTTTGACTCCCACTGGAACTAATTCCATTTTCCATGGTCCTTGAAGCCATATTTTGATTATTAGTCAAAGGGCCAGTCAACACAACTGGGATATGTGCAATGTACTTTAAGGCATCCTCAATACGAGGACACAAGTATGTGAGGTGGTCTCCCCCATAAAGTTTGCAAGGCAATTTAACCTTCTACTTAGGTTTCTTATCCCCCTCATCATTATCCACATTCTTGTCAGCATTCTTATTCTCCTTCCTATTCCCACCCCATTTATTATTTCTTCCCTTTCTTCTATTCCTTTCAGGCTGTTGGTTCCCCTTCTAGTCCGACGAATGCATTGAAAGCACATTCGTCAACTGGGTGGGAGTGGATAAGGTTGTATCCTGTTCAGTCATAGACTAGTTAATAGGAAAATTTCTCATTTGATGTGTAACCTGGTCTATGACCTTAGTACTTATGGAGCCAACAATACCATCGGTAGCAGGTATGTCTCTCCTAGGAGAGGCCTGATACTCCCATACACTACAAGCATTGGTGTGCAACCAATTATACTAGACCTAAGCTTCAATGCATATAGTGATTGTGTTTTCTGAATCCTACCTGGCCATGACACTCCTAGAATAACCTCTACAAGTACCCCCTATGATACCTAGGTAAGGAAACTATGGTCACCCCAACATAACCAATGCTCAGGTGGCCATTCGCAGGAGGGATCTACTGTATGGGAAGGGTAACAAATCCTGAAGCTTGAAAGCACCAAAGGTACCTAAACATCCCTCAGATACAAATAAGATCCTGGAAATATATTCGATGCTCAACAGAAAGTGGAAAGGGGATATCCCCACCACTAACGTGTGTGTTTCCTCGTGCTTAACTCTCGTGTAAGAGGAGCCTCCTGAAAACACTAATTATACCAAGGATTCACTTCTCACATGGAAATACACCTAATTTTTTTGTTTCATAGTCTTTGAAATATTTACTCACGACACCCTATTCCAAGACTCTACAATACTAAGCTTGTTGGTTCACCTCTATCAAATAAAATCATGTAATCAATTTTAATTTAAGCGTTAATTTTAATAGATGTGATTAATCAAGGGTAATGAATGTACAACTAGTGATGTTACGACTCAGTAATGAAGTAAACATGCACACCTAAAAAACAATGTCAAGTACAACTTTGTTTTTAAACATGAAAAGGGGGTATGCCACTACATGTAATGCAAAAAAAATCATTCCTTTTCAAATGTCAATGCAATCCTTCCTATATGAAATTTGTGGGAACTATTTCATCTAAGAAAAACTAAATGCAAGTACCAAATCAATGCACATGTACAATGCAATAAACATGCAAAGATAAAAATATTTTTGTATTTTCACTATAAACGCAATGAAAATGCAATAAAAAGACCATACAAACTCTCAGACCCTCCAACAAGCAGCAGACAAGGTGAGCAAGACACTGAGACCAATCAAACAAATGCACTAATAATAAAACAAAAAGGAGATAAATGACAACAATCAATTCCAAAGAAAAAAAAAAGCAAAAGATGTCTCTGGTCATGACAAAAGCAATCAACAGGAAGCATAGGAACCCAGGAAGACTCAGCCATACACACAACCCACCCAACACCTTCACACATCAAAATATCAAGAAAAAGGAGATGTGTATACAATTATTCAAGGAACAATAGTGTATGTACGTGACTGTATGTACTACAAGCCACGTATACACATGACTGTGAGGTCTATGATTCGTGTATACAAAGGAAAGAGTGGTAAAAATCGAGCTAAGATCCAAATTACTTCAAGGGACTACCAATGGATTAACCAACTATTGAACGCGACACAAAAACATAGAGAAACGGAGAACAAATCAAGCAAATCATGCACCCAAACCCCAGCAAAAAGGATTCCCCAGCTGAGTCGCCAATTCTATTATAGATAAAAGTTCCTATGGCTTGGGGTGAACCATAAAAGATAGGACGAAACTAGAAATAAACCCATTTCAAAGAATTCTAAATATATAAAATAAACTTACACTAAGGGACAAGAGGCATGCCTTATTCCAGATAGTTGAAGTAGATCCACATTGAGCTTTCAATCAAACTTGCACTTACACATTGTCCTCAATAAAAATGATACATACAAGCATGATATATGGAAAGCGCTAGAATGTAAACTAGAATGTTAAATTCCACCATATAAACAAAGTAATTATATCCATGGATAATAATATTCATAATTACACATGTTATGGGAGAGAAATGGATATTTCTATTAATATGAACATAGGTAAAAATGACAACCTCTGTTGACACCTCGTCGAAATCGAGAAACCGAGTCCCTCCACCTGGGCCTCCACCACTTGAATCCTCCATAAAAAGGAAAGCTCACAAAGATAAAGGAAAGCTTGGGAAATATCACTAATGGCCCTACTTCAAGGACAAAGGAATGCAAACTCAAGTATATAAGAATGGGGCACAATTCCACTATAATAGTTTTTCTCTCCAAAATTCTCCTCCTCTAATGCTTTATAATATCTCAATATATAGCCCCTCAATGGGAAGTGAAGGGTCGAAACAGAGCGTTTCTCAGCATATGGAAGGTCAAGGATCAATTCAATCATTACTTGATGGGGAAAATTCCAAATATTTTCTTTTTTTTAGCATAATTCCCGATGTACACAAGTCACAGTGGTGCAAGTGTGTATACGCGGGATGTAAACTTGTGACCTGCGTATATATAAAAAAAGTCTATTTAAGGGTTCCATTGGAGCATCATGGTAATAGTGATAAAATGGGGGTCAAAGGAGTCTGCATAGGGAAAGGGATAGGCCATCAAATCATGATGTAACAGGTGTAGAAAATCACACTATAACAACACATATAGATAATTTGTTCATATTATAACAAAATGAAATAAAACAATCAACACACACACACACTTATTGATAGAAAGTCCAAAAATTCAGAAATCTAGCAAGGTTCAATAGTTGATATCCTGAAAGCACAAACAAAGTCCCCAATTTCGTCTTTGAGGAGAGTGATGGAAATAGAATCATGATTTATGCAATAAAATCAATAGCTACATTGAAGGAGTTTTTGATCAATTATAATTTGAATAATATCTAATAATTAGGTAGCTATGATTTAACACACATATTCATCATTTACTAAAAACATATATACTATATATTCTGTATTTGTCATGAAATGCAGTTTATGTCATAATGTTGATAAAGGGAATTGAGAACTTTTATCCCTATTTGGATATACAGCTAACAAATATTTGTTTATGTTACAATTTTATTGAGGAAAAAGCATTGGTAATACAAATAATATATTCCCATTTATATGTTCATTATTATCCATATTTTTCATTACTATACTAGTCCAATGAGTGTTGTTATATTGTTTATTGAATTTATATTTTTTATTCTTTGTAGGATCCCATGTCATCGCCTCATCTTGGTCAGGGAAATGTAGACTATTATAAATTTGTTGACCCTCTTGTTTTTCTTATAAAACAAGTTGAGGAATGGGCTAAAGAACTTAAGGAATTGATGGTCACTAAAGAGAATCCAGAGACTAAAGCACGAATTCAATTGTTGATGTCAAGAATCAATAAGTTCAATGTAGGTATTTTTTAAATTGTATTCCTTAAATTTATTTAATGAATATGAAATTTTTTAAATGAATTCAAGTGATTGACATAGAATTGTATTTTTATAGGAGTTCTTGAGACAGAAAGTCCCTAGTGTTGGGTTTAGCAGACATGCATCTATTTCTAGAGCCTCTAGTCCTGTCGTGGCTTCTATCGATGCCTCAGCTCCTGGTATAATTATGTCTACTCCTTATTCTACACCTAAATCTAGTGTTGGGAAGTCTACAATCCCATATATACACAATACCCTAAGGTCTAGTAATCCTATGCCTCATTCATTGGATGTTGATATGAGTCACAAGTTGTCATGCTTAGTCATAAAAATAACTAGGAAATTACCAGTTACTTTAAAAATAGAGCATGAACTAGTCTTAATGAAGGGATTAAAAATACATGGTAATTGATAGGCCTCACTTTAGTAGGTAATAATATCACTTACATCTTATCAGGAACATAATGAGGAAGCAGTGACATCAATTAAGTAAAAATTAAACCTTTGAAGTTGGTATACATGTTTAGCGAGTATAATATTGATGGTTAAGTGCTATCCTTTTCCTATTTGAATTTCCTTGGTTTCTAGTTAACATTGATTTAATTTTGTGTAAGTAGAAGCTATGCATTAATGTATTGCAAATAGTGTTTCAATTAAAAAACATTTGGACATAAGTAGTATCTCAATTGCAGTGACCCAAAGAGGATTTCCATATGTATATGAACACTGAAGAACCATTTCCAGGCACATGTACCGCCACTTAGATTTTAGGATAGTGATTGTTTTTTAAAACCCCTAAATCATAAGGATGATTATCTGCATTGTAAAGTTTTGATATCTTTTTGAATTTCAAAAATAAAGGCCTTTGAAGACAACCCAAGGGGTTCAATTATCATTTCCTATTTTTATTTCCACATCTATAGTTTGGTTCCTTTTGTTGACCATGACCAGTTAACCGAATTAATGAAGAAGCAACGTTTATCTTATCTTGTGAGTACTTGAGGTTTATTTTAGATTTATGTACCTGCCTTGAGGAGGCCCCACTCAAGGTTATGAATGAGTCTTAACAATAGTTTTTTTTAGTGTAGATCAAATTGCAATTACTTTAAATATTATGAATGTTATGTTTTTCCCATAGAATCTAGCAGTAGCCCCTATAGTTTCTTTTATTGTTTCTTGTATTTCTATGTTATACACATTGCTTTCAGTATTTAATTTTTGTCATGTTATTTCTTCACTTTATTTATTTTGGTTAAATTCCTATTTTAATACTCCTGCAGAGGTCAATCGAACTTTACGATGCTTGGCCCATTTCATAACCTTGAAAGACAAAAAGAGTCAATTCTCATACACTCCGAAACTTACCACATAGTGACAAGTCTGACTACTTTGTCAAATTGAAAGTGACCAATGAGCATTTTTTACTTATGAAGGAATAGGGGGATGTGTGTAAGGGTAGAATACCAAGACATTCTATCCCTTGGAAAGTCTCTATTATCACTAAATAGGACTTAGTTTATGTGTTTTCCGTTCCTTGTTTTCTAGTAGTTAGATCCCTTATAAGTTCCATATATTATGCACACCAACTCTAAAGTTTGTATGCCCCTTGATTTGATAGATTAAAGTAAGAAATCCTTATCCTTGAGCTTATTGTTTCTAAATATGTGCTCCACCACTTTTTTTCACTGTTTCCAAGGAGGTGCTAAAACTATATGAGAAAAAACCTAAAAATAATCATCAAAACACAAAAAGAAACAAACCATATTTTCTTAATATGCATACCTCGATTGAGGGATGAATTTGTTCTCTTTATATATAATAAGATTATTATGAGTGATCCAAGGCCAGTAGAATTTAGATTTTGTGTCCCTGAAATTAACAAATATCCTTACTTCAACCTTCTAGTAGACTTTGAAAATGTAATTACTAGTGTAAATAGTATTTCATATAACCACTCTGCCAACACCCCCATGGAAGATGAAGAGAAGGAAACACCTTAGATGAGGAATCCCTTAACTTTGTGCTCCTTTTAGGATCAATGGAGGATAGTATGTACATCCTAGATCTCCTATATAATGGTGACATATTACAACAAGTATATGAAGAGATTAAGAAAATGTTTAAAAACTATTCCATATTTGTCAGTAAGAAAGGGAGGAATGGTAGAATTACAAGTTTCTATCCAAATAAATCAACAAACACAAACCTCGCTAAATCTAAATTAGAAAATATGTTGGATCACATGAAAACATAATCCTTTAATCCCTTTCCGTGTAGCTAGATTCTATGTAACTTAGAAGGAAACAAGACGAGGTTGCATAAGTCTCAGATATATTTTTCCTAAAGTGCAGGAAGAAGCATGAAACAAATAAATTCCCACTAATAATAGTATATATCTATGGGATTTGTGTAGAAAATAGTCCAACAAACAACTTCCCATTACTACCCTCCTATAAGGAAACCATTCAGGATTAGGAATCGGGGGACCAAATGGAACAACTATGCTTTGTTAGTTAGAGGAGGCCTAGCTTCTGCCTGCCATTCCAACATAATAATCAACCTTACTTTCCTATGTTTGGGAATCCATACAAGTCACCTAAATCAGCTCATCTGGGGAAGGAATCATGTCCAACATAATTCCAAACCCTCGGCAAAATACTCATAATCAATATCATCAAGCTCTATTCCATCCTTAGTATCCTTTGTTTTACCACCCATATCCTCAGAACCAATAATATCTTGCTAACTTACCTCAACCAACTCAGAATAAATACCCCTCTTCATCCAATTGGAGGCCTCAACAGTCTCAAGCTTCTTTGATCCCCCCACCATAATTATCTCAACAACCAATGAAACCACCTCAACTGCCTACACAAACTGCACTGAATCCTAACTGTAATAGATAGGTCCAACCTATATACAACAATGAACTGACTAATATCCAAACCTATGCCTTAGATACCATAGAACTTGATGAAGTGAACTTGTGTTTTGGGAGAGTAGTTCAAAACCCTCCACTTGCTGCTGTGACCGATCACCTACAAAGTCAAAATTCACCTCAAGTAGGCATTGATATTCCCACAAAAGAACATGATATTCTTGATCACTGTCTGCAACAATATAAATTATGCAAAACCCACCATTCCCTAAATGTTTGGAGTCTAATAATACTAATGAAACAAAAAATGCCATTATTTATGAACTTAAAAATATGTGCATAAAAATTCCACTCCTCTAAGAAATTAAAGAAGTACCAATCTGTAATAAATTTATCAAAGAAACTTGTATAAAAAAACATGAATAAGGAAAAGAGACCCCATAAAAAATAAATGTCATAGGAGAACTTGTAGATCAGATGTTGGGGAAGGTCATCAATTCCAAATATTTTGATCCAGGAATCCCTATAGTAAAATTCTGCAACAACCAGACCCTGATACCAAACACCCTTATATATTTAGGGGTAACAGTCAATGAAATGATCAATACACAATGGAAACATTAAATATGGATTCATTGCTAAGGAACACACCAACAGTGCTACAACTAGCTGACACTTCAACTGTGCAACCAGAGGTGATATTAGAATATATAATTGTAAACATAGAATCAAGGGAATACCCTGCAGAATTTACTATCTTGTAATTTAAAACCAATCGCAATGGCTACCCTCTTATTCTTGGTAGACCATGGCTGGAAACAACAGAAGCTTATATTGGTTGTATAACTAGGGTTATGACCATGACAAGTGGACTCTACAAAAAGAAAATATCTCTACCCATAGTCCAAACCATTTACTAACACAAAGGATCCGATATATATCGAGGAAGATGATAATTACAATCACACCTTTTATCCAATTCTCAGCGTAAATACAACTCTTGCACTTAGAAATGTTGATGAAGAGACAATCTTATCCAATCTTTTGCAAAATATTTATCCTAACCCTGATACACTTGAAGTAAAAATATTGCAGGTGGATAAGAAATGATTAGGACTTCTAGATACCCTGAGACACTATGGCAGATGGTATTCTATGTGGACCAAAATACTACTACTTGTTTCCACCCAGACCCGTGGATACACCCTCTGAGAGCAACCTTAGGGGAAAGTCAACGAACTAGGTTCCAACTATCACCACAACGCTCGACTCCTTCTATTTAGGCCGAATCCTAAACAAAACCAAGGTAGGTTGACCCTACAAAAAAATAAGGATGACTGCCTTACAAAATGTGACTTAGAATTCAATGATTTAAACTAGGAACAAGGAAAATTTTAGGGGCAAAATTGATCCCATGGGCTATTTTCGACCTTTTTCAAATAAACAAATTGCCAATTTGCCTTTTTTTTCAAAAGTGATTCTCCCATGTTCCATGGGATATTTTTTACTTTAAAATTCACCAAAATTGTCCAACAACTATATGAAGTCCTTAGAAATTTGATTATTTTTAAATCACCAAACATTTTATGATTGCAAATTTAACAATTAGTAATATTTGTCAAGGTTTATACACTTAGAGAAAATTATGGATCCTGATTAGGAAAGCAAATCTAACAAAGTAAATTATCGAATAATTCTCAATTTCTACAAGGATAAAAACAAGACCAGTTCCTTATCTATTGGGAAAAAAACATACTACCTATGAAACTTGAAGTATTTTCATGCTACGATAAAATATTACTTTCACTTGTAGAAAAATAAGTTATCTAATTAGAAATCAGAAGAACATTTGAGTAATGAACTTGCTAAGGAGAGGATCAATTATGTTGTTAAATGGAGGTATGCACAATTGTGAACCTGCTTGGTGCAAGGATCAATTGTTAAAATTGAATTTATTAGGGAAGGTGGTTTCCAATATACTAGAGGGTACATGGAAACAAATCCATATTTTTAAGTGTGGCTCCACACTAGAAATGGACTATATCAGGGTCGTGGGGGTATGTCCAACAATGACACCAAATGAGGGTCTAACTTAAGGAGTCCCTGTGGTCACTACCTAGTTAATTCCCCTTCACTATACAGGTTTCCCACAAGAGACAAATTTGTGGAAGGTTGTTTGTAGACACTAGAGTTTCATCTTTTAAAGACGTTAATTTTAATTAATTATGGAATTAATTAGAGAGTTTAGGATTTGGATTTAAATGGAATTAAGTGTGCATGAATGATATTACAAATTTATCATGTATCCAAATTACTTCCAACTAAAATCAAATGTTGTCTAATTACTACTTGAACAAAAAAGGAAAAGATAACTATGTTAAACTAAAACAAAAAAGGGAAAAATAACGTATGAAATGTGAGGCGGAGAAGGGGGTAGGGGGGATTTGAAACCACCACCCTTGTTTGAATATTAAAAATGGATAAACACCCTTTATAAGTGCATATTTCCGGTCCTTAAGACCAACAATTAGGCTTACAAACGTTGGAGTGAAGATGAGAAAATTGCAAGGGGTTTCTAGCTTGTTTAGATGGCACCCTAGGGGGTTTAATGATAGTAGTTCCTAGATGAAATAATGGAATAGTTAAAATTATATTCAAACCTGAAAAAATTATTATAAATAAGTGATAAAATATGGTCTAATATGGCTCTTTTATCACTCCCCAAAAGGGGCTTGTCTTGCAGCAACCTTGTTAAACCAAATTGAAAAAACAACTAGGAAAGGGGTTATATCTACAAATAAATGGATCTAATAGTTCATATAAGTATATTATATCACTTTCCAACCTTTGGGAATCTATATAAAAAAATTATAAAATTACCACACAAAAAAAACTATTTACAAATATGCTACAAATGTATGCAAATATTTAACAACATTTTCCTTTTTTAGGGTTGCAAAGAGGGATAGATGATGGAGGAGGGAGAACTTGATACTTAGGAAAAATGGCCAGCAATTCAGGGATGCAAAAAACTGCAATTTTTTTATTACATCAACCTAAAGGTACTCAAAGGATGCAAATTGATCATTGTCTAACATGTAAATAACTAGTACAAAATTCTAGGGATTTAGCTAGATTATTTTGCACTTATGAACTAGTATTGGAAAGACCTACTTGAGATAGATATAACCTTTTTATTCATGTATATTTTAGTGAATAGAAATAAATTTATATTTATAGATTAATAACCAAGTTAAGGAAGAGAGAGAGGAATTCTCTAAGACAATTTTGGAGATCCCGGGAAGAATGCTAAGGGACTAGATCTTCAGTATTACAAAGACCCGCAAAATCAAATGAGATACAAAAAGGGAAGAGGATTATTCCTCTTTTATTCTTATAAGTATATCCTATTAAAGAGAGGTTAACACAAACATAGATACAAATGGAAAAATGATTACCTAAACCATCTTCTCCTACAAGCTACAAAATATCCTAACAATAATACTAAGTTCTTTCCTATTGGGTAGTAATACCCCTACCAAGGCCAATGGAAACAAGAAAGCATGTATAAAAATTTAAATCATAGTTACCTCAAATAATAATTGGAACATGATATCCACATAACTAAGGCACCATTCCCTTCTGACCTCCAAATCCTTTAACCAGTTTTTGCATTCCAACTCATAGAGTTAATATGTAATACAATACAACCACAAGAATCAACACGTAAACTGAGAGGAGAGGCCTCTTAAAATATCCAAAGAGGGCCCAAATTATTCCTCCTTAGTATGGTGACACATGGAGGAGGGGTAAAAACCCTAATTAGGAATCCAAGCTCCTAATATGCCTCATGGAGGAGACTTGGAGATTATTGGAAAAGTTATCTAGGACTAACTAGGCCTCTAATGTGCTACTTTTATGATGGGATATAGGGAATCTCATCCAAATACTTATAAATTCATGATCCAAAGGAGAAATGCACCCCTCTTTCATTAAATTGAGATTTTACCACATTTAACTAAGCCTCAAGTCACTAATGGGATCCTTTTGGACAATTTGATAAAATTTACAAGTTTGACACATGATTTTACTCCGCCATTAGGGGGAGGGAACCCATATTGATAAAATTGAGGAATAATTTTACGATTTACCATAGTTAACTCATGCTATAAGTCATATGTGTGCCCCTCTTTGATCAAATTTAGGAATATTTCACATGAGTAAATCAAGGGCTCCCTAATTATAGGAAAAGACTCCATTTCATGCCCAAGTTTGGGGATTTGATCTTTGAGATCCCAAATTTTACATAGGGATCCAAAATTCGACTTGGATATGACTTATGAATTGGTTAGGAGTGCCAAATTTCTCCCTTTTATGAGGGGAGTAACATGCATGCACCCCTCCTTTAAGGGGGAGGTTCCAAGAATATTCCCTTTATAATTTATGACCCCCTTAAACCCAAATGACATAGTTTAATACCAAATTGCTTCTCTTAGGGACCAAATAGGCTATGCATGACTATAGGACCAGGAATCTAGGACCATGGTAAATGACTTAATTTGAAATCGGAGCATAAGATCTTAAACACCAACCTAAGGCACCTGGCTATAACACACTTCTAGGTATGGTTGGTGTGAGTGAAAAAACCATGTTGAACTATAATCACTAGGATCCAAGTTCAACTAGGTTAAAAAACACTCCAAAGGTTTCATAACATGAGTGACTCATTCTCTATATCCCTTTTACACATGTAAATGATGTCAAATTTTTACAAACAACCCCTCTTTGACCATTACAAATGGGTTGCAAAGAACACCAACTAAGTAGAAGAAGGCTTGATTTGATGGGGGACTAGAAGTTCCCTATATGGATGGTGATGTCTTTTGTCAAGTAAGCACCTTATGCAAACTAGTTGGTAAAAACTTGATCCTACTTGGGGATGTGCACTTGATATTTGGAAAGTGGATGAGAATCTAGAATCTCCAATATATTACCTGTAAAAACATTTCAACATTGATAGACAAGCTTCTAGAAGCACATGTTCATATAAAAGCCAACAAAAATGAAATACCAGTTTCATTATTTGAAAGAAAACAAAAAATAAATTAACTAAAAAATGAGACTATCATTTCTAAGTACTGAAAATAAACAACTAAAAAAATGATATAAGTAAATGCTCATTCTAAGGAGCTTATTTATCCTACCCTAAGCATGAGATAAAGCAAAGTTTATGTGAAATAATAAATCCATTGTAGCCATGTTAATATTTAACAATGTTAGAATTTGTTCCCTTGTGTTTGGTTAGCAACCAAAAGAAGGACACATTTATTTGCGGATGCAAACCTGTTAGAAAGTTTCATAATATCATCAAACTCTTTCCAATAATGGAAAGTTTCCCTGGAAGATTATTCTATCCAACTTTGTATAGGACTTACAAATATATTTCTATCATGAGGAAATCCAACAAACCAATCACACTCATAAAAAGGGATAAATATTCTTGGATGAAATTTTTTTGTAATAACATAAGATCCAAGCTACTCCAAATTATGAGAAACTTCTACATGCTAATATGAAGGATGATACTTCTCGTCCATGGATTGCATCAAATATGTATTTTTCAGTGCACTGTTGCCCCAATTCTATATCACTAGTACTTGAGTGTGTTTAATAAATATCACATGAATGGTCTGAATGTTCCTCTTATATAAGAAGATGTCGAAAGGAATCAAAATAAACACTCCCTTCTCTGAATATATCAAAGATGGGATTTTCAAAGTTTTTCCAATAATCATCATTCACATCCTTGTCAAATATTAGGGAGTCTTGATTAATGGTATCATTCTCTTAGCTACACTTATCCTCTTTATGTTAATAATTATCATCTTTAGAAGGCTTGGTTTCAAAAATGTTACAAAGGGATAAACTTACCAAACCTTCATCACCATGGGGATAAAAAGAAGGAGTTTCAACATGCACATCACAAACCTCATCATGAATTTATTCATGAGCTTCTGCAATGGATTATTTCTATTCCATAGGATCCTCGGTGCTCTTTTCACTCTTGTTTTCTTCTTCTGAATATAGATGTGTTATGTTTCTTTTAGGAATGCAAGTAAGAAATATTTAATCACCTCCTCAATCTCGTAATTTCCATCTTTTAGAGACCAATCATGGAGAAATTTCTTGAAGAAACATTCCATGGAATATATTTATTTAAAAACAAAGTCCATAATGCAATCTTGAGCATCATCCTCCAAAGTACAATCAAATATCTTCATCAAATCATCTGCATGAAATACATTGAAATCGGTCACAACTTTGATGAGGGATGTAATGTGAACGTTGGGTGGACCACTACACCCATGATATGTAGGAGTGAAGTTATATATATCTAAATAAAAAATTTCATTTGGGAATACATGGATGCCTCTAAATTCAACGTGATGGAGAGAATTTTGTACCAAAACATCATGATATTAAACACTAGGATCCATTAGAAAATAACTCTTGTATGACACCATTATAGTGTAGTAATAAAAAATGACCTTTGAATAGTTTTCAATGTGTCGCATGTATTGTTCATCTCTGCATGAAACGAATCTTCAAAAAATTGTGAGAAGTAAGGTATTATCCCTTCAATGGAGTCGTTATGTGAGAATAAAAAAAACAATAATAATTTCTAACAAAGTTTCTTTTATTTTCTTAATTACTTGTTAGAAAATTAAAAATATTAGTGGAGTCACCAAATGAAAAATGTTAAATATCTACTCTAAAATATTCATCAAACAAATTAAAAACAAGAAAAGAAACAAAGGTTGTTAGTCTCAGGTGATAAAACTATTTTATCCTCGACAATGATGCCAGAATGTTTCTACCTAGATCCACATGTGGGTATGGAAAAAAATATCAAACCACTGAGGCTGGCCTTACAGGAAAATCAACAAGTTGGGTGCCAATTGTCACCACTGTTTGAGGATTATTCGGTCAATGCGAACAAAGACAAAACTGTTAAATTTCATGAACCATAGATATACAAGACAAAATGAGAGCTATCTAAAAATAAGGATGCAATGGAATTATCAAATCAATGCAAACTTAACAATGGATTCATGATATAAATTTCACATAAATCGGACAAGTATTGCATAGATTATCATTACATCAATCTTCATTAATTAATCAGTAATATAATAGTCATACAATAAATAGAGTTCGAATACTATGGATAAGATTCAAATTTGCCAACTCAAACTGACTGGTTATCTAACTCAATGTGGAAATAATCATAACTAGAGCTCACTAGTTTAAATATGGACAACTAATTCAGTTCACAATCAGTTAATTGATGAGGTAGGTGGACAAAAGGCACCACATTCCCTTAAAGCATGCAACCTAGAGCTAGGATGACTAGAAATGAACTAACTAACAGTTATCAAAGCATAACTGATCATGATTGACAACCTACCACAAACAACTGAAGGTGATTACTGCTGGCACTTAGAGTGGGTTCCTATAATGTAGGCATTGGTCCCTAAGGATCATAAAATTATGCAATCAAGTGCAGTAAGATGCAGATGACCCTTAGGTGTGTCCCCCATGCACTAGTGGGTGATGATGATCTCCTAAGCTAGGAAAAATGAACAAATAGACTATGTGGGTAAAGGGACAAGGAAAATGAAGAAAACCTCATGGGGAAACCCCCCTCAAAATAAGCAAGAAAACTGAAAAACAAGCTATACTTAAGAGAAAAAAATTCTCTTCAAGCAAAAACTTGTGAACAAATTTATGCAATTTGTAACTCTGTGGAGCAGTAATGCAGAATCTTGGTTCTTCTATGCATCAGCATCCTGGGTTTGTGCATTAGAAATTTTCCATATTCTTCCAATCTGATGATAGATAGGATAAGGTTTGTTGTGTTTGTATATTCTTTCTAGAGGAATAATGACTTGATCCAATGTGTTCTTTAGTGGGATGAATTGTGGATCAGCTCTCACCATCAAGTAGCATCTCTTAGGAAGCTTGTTTCACCTTACTGAATGAACTAAAACTGAATGAGAGAGCACAACATGTCCATTCTAATATTGGGACCTCATTCTTATTTTGTCATCTAGATCCCCAACAACATTCCCAACTGCTTCAATTAGCTTTTGGGCCCATTTAGGCTTTTGATTTGGAATAGGAGTTGGATCTGTATCTAGATCCTATTGAGGCTCAATCTCAATATCAAGATCATGTAGATCTTGTTCCTCATATTCTGAATATGAAACATTAGGCAATACATCATTAACAAAAGGTGTATATAGAATGATTTTACCTCCCCTTTCGAATGGTAGCTAAGGTTGTATTGGATCTGAGTATGGAAGAAAGTGTGAGAATTCATGTGCCTTGGAGGCATGGTTTGCAACACCCTTTGCTATAATATTCCCAGTTGATATATATGTGATCTTCACTGAGTCAGGACCAAATACTAATCTCTTTGGGGAGCCAGTATGTTTCATCTAATATACAGATAACAAATTTGTAGCTAAGGAGGGAACATAGAGTACATTTCTGAATACTCCATGTTTTAACTTGATAGAACCCTTTCCTTCAGCTCAAATTTGGGTTTCATCACCCATGTGAATACTTGGACCATCAATAGTTTGTAATGAAGAGAACGATTCTCTAGATGCAACCATATGATTGGAGGATCCTGAATCAATGACGAAGGCATGTGATTTTGAACAACTAGCCTTCAATGCATGGCATCTCTCATCATGATCTTAGTCTCTTCTCTAGAGTCAGTCTTCCTTGCACCTTTAGGGAGGGAAATATTTTGTTTCTCAAGAGTTTTTTTCATTTCATCAATGGTATTCTTCATACAATGACTTTCTGGATGAAATCATCTCATACAGTAGGAGCATTTAGCTTTCTCAAATTTCTTGTTCTTGGTCTTCTTTGAACCTAAGTATCCATCGGAAGAGTTATGCTTCTCCTTTGGCTTCAAAACAACATTTTTATTCTAATTTCCTATTTGCTTCCATTTTGCTTGCACATTCCCAGAGTATGCAGCTAAGAGGGCATGATTCTTGGAGGCATTGAACACTCCCATCTGAATCAATTTGTATTGTTCATGTATTAATGACTCTACAAATGCATCTAGAGAAGGCATGTTCCAATTGGGGATGAATACTCTTCCGGAGTGGAATGTAGATACAAAGAATGATAATTCTTGGCCAAGTTTGCTTAGAATTGATAGCACAATTTGCTCAACCTTCCTCTCTATCCCACATTGCTTGCATTACAAGACTAGGGCTTTGTATTTCAAGAAGAACAGTTGAATTTCCTCAAAGTTATTGGGATGGATTGAAATGATCTCATTCTCCATAATATGGACTCTTAGCTCATATTCTTTTCCAAACAAAGATTCAATCTTGTCCCATACTTCCTTTGGAGTTCATAGTCTCTCAAGGTAGAACAATAGTTCCCTTAATATGTGGATGCACATGAAGCCAAAGGCTTCGTGACACATATACCTTTACACTTGAAAGACTCATCCATCTCATTCCTTGACTTGAACCGCTCACCGAACCAAGCACATCTACAACCTTTTTCAACTTTTGCTTCTCCTAATTTCTTTTCTCCAACACAATGCACAACCTTTGAAATTATTATGTCCCACTACACACAACACACTACAAAAAATCCATTGCAAATGGTCATCTAAGGAACTGCAGGCATAGAAAAATATTACTTGATTGGGTGCTTGCAAGCTACATTCTTTTCATCGTCTACAATTAACTCAACACCCCTTCTCCTGCTTTCTTCAACTGGTATTGTGACATTTAACATAAATGCCCTTACAATACATTCTGGACTTGACATACCCATAACTACTATGCTTCCTCTTGAGGGCCAAGCCCTTGCAAGCCTCTAAGAATGAATCCTCCATATATGTTTTTTCCTAATTGATGAGATGATCTTCATTGGTACAAATCTCTTATCCAACATTCATTCTCGTCTTCATGAAGCATTCCCTTCCTATCGAACTTTCCCTTTTGGAGGTTTCTCTATCATCCTCGTAGGTGACCTTGATCAACTTCCCCCTATCAAATATATCCCCTTGTATGTAGGAGCATCACATGGAAACATGCTTTGGTGTACCTTTGACAGATTCATAACCCTCTCAATGGTTTTTCGTCAACAAGGAGACAACCCTTCTCATATTGAATTCTAACATATTCTCCTCAACCTTAGGAATGTAACACCAACTATTGTTGATTGGATCCTTTTGATGTCAAGGACATCCTCTTCCCTCTCGCAATCTGAGAACCATGGATTTGAAAAATCCTCCCATTTGTTCTCGACTAACAATTATTTTTCCTTCCACAATAAACAAATTCTTAAACAACTAAATGTCCCCATTGCATTCTGTTCAGTATAAGTTAGGAAACAACCATTGCTTCTAGCACTAGAAGATGAACAACTAGATATGAGTGTACTCCTTGTCATTTGTCAACAAGTTATTCTTACAACAAAACTTTGGCTCGAGTTAGGTCTTATTAATGGTGCTCTTGGTCAAGTTGTTTCAATCTTGTACAACACTGCCACTAATCCACCTATGCTTCCTTTGTTTGTTGTTGTTAACTTTATCAACTACAAAGTCCCACCATGGGATTCTTCCAACCCTAACTACATCTCGATCCTCCCTTTAACAAGAGTTTCTCATAGACATCTTTCCCTTTGCATGGCTCGGGGTTTAACAATCCACAAAGCACAAGGCATGACCTTACAAAAGGAAACAATCGACATAGGAAACATTGACCTATAATGCCTAGACTTTACTTCAATTTCAAGATTTATACAACTCATTGACCTACACATAATGCCAGCATTTTCTTTTTCTCAATGTGCATGTATGAAGGATATCCCTTCTGTCCAACGAAGAAAACAAGAGGAAAATTTAATTGCCTCTAGATCAATTGCACCACACGTTGCTTAACATAGTTGGATGCATATGCTTACACCCATGCATTGCTTCCCACGTCTCTTGTCATTTGCACACAAAAGAAAAAAAATACCACCATACACAATAGGATTTGAGGCCAAAACTTGACAAGATCCGACGGAAAGTACATTTTTGTCAGATTGCAATGATGAAAAGTATTGTTTTGTCCGATTTGTTTTTTAAATCTTGAAGAATCGTCGGTTTTTCAACCTTCATGGTAGTCGGTTTTTCGACCAGTCTTGTTGTTGTATTTTTGGTGTCCCCATAATTAAATAATATCTTGTTTCTCCTGGTAAACTCAATCTCTATCTGCGGGCATGCCTGTTTGAATATGGCAGCGGGCGGCAATGGTGCTTCCAAGGTAAATTTTGTGCCATTGCAAAATAGGTGGTTTGTATCTTTACTCTGGGTACAAAAACCACAAGATCGCAAGGTCTTATTCTAAATGGAACCATGTCCCTCTATTGGATCATGGTGTGTAATTTGAATCTATAGTGCACAGTATAGGGCTCTTTTGCTAGAGGACAAGACTTTTCCTCTTGTGGAATCATGGAATCAAATTCAAGGAGAAAGGGAGGATGGGATGCATTCATTGTTTAAGGAAGGGCTTAGACAGTAGAATACAAGGAAATGAATGCCTGTGCTCACCCTCCATCCTCTGGTAAGTGACTATATAACTAGCGTCTATAGACACCATCTTGGTATAGTAAATAGGGCTAGTAAAATAATAATGGATTAAATATGCAGGTATCCGCAGCGCAGGGTGTTCCCAAGCTCACAGCACAGCTAGTATATTTATTAATTGCTAGTCCAAAATAATTAGAGCTTTCTTGTTGGGGTTGAACCCCAATCCATATTTTGAAACCTCAAACTATCTACCACAGTACAGTATAGTATTCAATAGCAGAGATTCACACAATTGTTGAAGGGCGTGGCAAAGAAAAATACGATATTTATGTTGTAGAAGTCACAGAAGGAGAAATTTGTGTTACAATGCATGTGGGAAGTAGCTATTTTTGATGGGCATGTTATGGAGCTATCTCTTGTGTTATAGATATTTATTGGAATTAAATATTCATTTTTCTGCCACTTTTGCTTGTGTGAGGTCTGATATCTACCAAATCCACTCAATATTATCTATTGAAAGGCATATACAACAGTTTATATTTGTTCAGTGAAGTATGCCCAGTTTTTGCAAGACCAAGGAGAAATTTGAAGTCGTCGAGGACGCCTTTTTTCCATTGTTGTTAGTGCATCAAATTTTCCAGGCATGTATTCACCTTATTTTTTAGTAAAATCCAGATCTGGAAATTTGGCATTAGAAGTCTGATTTATGCTTTATATTATTACTGTAGCATTTTATTTTGCAAGCTTAAATGTTGTGGATGGTAAATGTTACATATGCTATAAGAACTTCCTTATAAACCATATAAGGACAATCATCATAAGGATTGAACAACTAATGCTACATTCAACAATATACACTACAACTGTTTGTCAAATTCACAGACCAAATCACTTACAGTCCGTTATAGCCCAGTGTATGCAAAGTGTTTTTAAAAACACATAATCGATATCTACAATGAACAAGGAAGAAATCATACTTTTTAGAGAGGATGTACTCTACATTAGAGATATATTCACAGAGTTAAGAGTAATTGCATGAATCTTGAAAGCCTTCCAGACTATGTAAACAGGCAGTGCGATAAGATGGCAATGTGAACATAGCAGTACATTCATTAGAATAAAATTATCCAAACTTGCTAGATAAATGCCTTTGGTTTTAATCTGGTTCGATAAGCTTATATGTGGTCTCTGGCATGTCAAGTTGGTCACCTTGGTCTTCAAAATATAGGATTTTGTTTTGCTTTTATAAGTAGATGCAGGTTTTGGTTTATTGATTTCATTTTTTTATTGCTTCTTTTCCAATTGTTTCTATGCTGCTACTGACGTTCAACCATTCACTTCTGAGTTGAAAAATAAGTTGTCAGCCAAATGTCTAGGACAGGCTAAAACTGACTTTAATCGGGCAGTGAAAGAGATATGTGACGATTCTAATGATAAAGGTATGGAGAAGTGGAATTTATGCCAGATATTGATGATGGGAAATCCAGATCATGTATTGATGAAATATTAAAGGATTCTATAGAGAAAATATAGTTTACAAAAAAACGATAAAATCCAAGAAGCAACTGATGAGTGAGAGGAAATGTTGAAAATGCAACCAATGAAGAGAAGGGGGGATATGGAAAAAACTAACAGAAATTATATGGTACTAAAATGAAAAACATCATGGTTCCTATGATAGGGGGGATTGGGAGATTGAACTCTGGAAAGGAAGGTGTGATAAAACAAAAGAGTTCAAGAATTATTATAAGTTGATATTTATACAGTAACCTAGTACCTTGGTTTATTTTATTTTCTGCATCTTTCTTTACTTAAGGGCTTCTGTCTGGGCTCCCAATATGTATCAACATGTGTACTCAGCAATCCCATTAGATTTGTTTTGTAATCATTTGCTGGAATTTAATAAAATATCTTATCTTATGTCCCTTGGTTGTCAGCAGACATACATTTTTCTATGACTTATTTGACTTGTGAGTGGTGTTTGCTAGGGTCATATTTCTTTTGTTAGTATTGGTTTCTTTCCTTTAGGTGGCTCTTCTTCCTAGATATTCAATATTGTTGAAGATTGAATTATCCTTGATCCTCTAAATTCAGGCTCCACATAGCTCCTCTTCTATTTATATTTCTAATCATTTATAAGCAGTTCATAAAGGTTTTGATCCTATAGTTTGTATTTTTTAGTTCTGACACTGTTTTGAAATATGTCATGATTCCCCTAGGATTTTCCAAAGTGGTTAGTTTTTGTATTTTCTTAATATGCTATTGTTTGCTATTAAAAAGTGGTCATTTTATCTTTGTTATTTTATGAAGATATTTTGTAAGGGAAAGGTTTGGATTTCCTGTGGATAAAGTAAGTATGTTCTTTTCATTCCTCATGTAAATTAACATTGATTAAAAGAACTATAAATGATGCATAGGCAGTCATGGGTGTCTCAAATACTAGGCTTACATGGAAATGTAAATCTTTGTTTCTAACAAATGAAATGCAATTATGTTTTTTCCTTAGTGTCCTATTTAAGTCGATGTATGTTCAATTATTTTAGTTGTAACTTTGAGCACAACTATCCCTACTTTGTTAAAATGTGGTAATGTTGGTGCTCTGATTTTATCTTTTCCAACATGATACGGGACTATGTAAGAGTATCCTTCAGGAGTATGCACAAAAACTAAGCCTACCACTTCCTAGTTACTGTTGTAAAAGGTCGGGAAAGATACATTTTCAAAACTTGCAGGGGTTAATGTTTACGTTTGTTCCATTAGAGGAAATGTCATTTGCATGGTTACTAGGTTTTTAAACATCTTTATATTCCAGTTATTAAGTATGGTATTTTGTGTAATGACTATTTGGAAAAGAGGCTAAGTGTTGTTACCACACAAACTAGCATCTTTAGATTGAAGCCCTAAAATCAATGATAACATATGGATAATTAAGAGGGAGGCCAATGTTATGACACCTAACCCTCTCTTTCTCTTTAGGTTAGCTATTCACTAGCGCAAGGGAGGAGTCCTTAAATAGGATTATTATAGTATAACAAGGAAACACACGGTGAAATTGAAGAATAACTTTAGCAAAACAAAATGTTTTGTTTTTTTTAGAAAATATAAAGATGATGAAGGGATTGGAGACTAGTGTCTTATCAAATGGGCAAATGGGGTCAACCAAGGTTTCAACAAGGGTTTCTTAGGAAATATTAGAAAGTGATATGTTTGATTTTAAGATCAATCAAAGGGGAAATTTCTAGAGCAAAAATTTCAAATGCACATTAAGGAGGAAAACTAGCATGGAAGGCATCGGAAAACACATAATCTACATCAAAAATTGGGCACCTAAACTACAATTCCAAGTGATAGAAACCCACATAAATGATAGATTATATTCTTTATTACCTCAAATTATTCGAAAATTTGAAGATCCATCTATCAACCAAACAAAAGAATATGAGAATCCTTCAATGGAGCACCATCCTTAGCCATCCATAAGAACAACGAAATATTCCAAAATTCTAATGGGATTTCTCCCCCATTACAAACATGAGAAATTAATGAGGAATTGAACCCTCATATGAGTTTGTATTCCATCTCATTCTACAATAATATATGAATAAAACTAGGCTAAAATACTAGATCTAGCCTAGGATAGAGTAAGCAAACCAAAATGCTCCATCAAAACTCTAACAAACCCTAACAGCCTCCATGGAATCAGGTGGTTAAACCCACAAGTACAATATCCAAGATATAACAAGGTCCAATAAAGAGGGTGCCTCCACCAAACATGGATGAAGTCAAGATTAAACCCTAATGCATGGCCTCCAAAGGCTCTTCCAATGGCTAGTGCTTTGACCTCATCAATGTGCAATGAAAGCATCCAAGTAGAAGATGTTTTTAAAGCATGAAATGGACAACCCCTAGATTAGGGTTTTAACAACCTCCAATACCCAACTATCCTTCATAAGGTGTGCAACTAACCCTTGAAAGTGGGCATCCATGTGAGCAGATCCCTAACTAGTGGAATGCTCGTAGAGAAGGAATATACAAGTGCACAAACAACCCTCCAAAAGGAGGTTGTTAGCCCCTATATGGAAAGATCCTCTAAAAGCAACATAGATATTCCAAAAACTTAACACTTTCCTAAAAATTACTCGAGCAAGTGTGCCAAGGATTCTCCAAAGGTGGACATTCCAAGGGACAAAACCTAATCAGTGCACAATGGTCCATCATAAACAACATAGGAATGAGTCATATTTCCCTCCAATGCTAAACACTGCACAAATAATGGAAAATAATCATGGAAGGAAAACCATTCTGTTGAAATCTCTCATCAACATGGAATATAAATTCTCCAAGAATAGCATAGAGCAAAGAGCAGTCCTCTACAAGGTGGATGCTTCATAAAGTAGGGCCTCCAACAAGGAGATAGATCCAGTAAAACCCCAAGAAAACCAAACCTTGTCCATAACAAACACATTATAAGCTGTGTGTCCCATCTCGCATCTGGATTAAAGATGATACATGTCTAGCTTAGAGATCTGAAAATGTTGGTTAGATTTCCACAGAAAATCTCCAGTATACTCCACCTGACCCTATCCTTTCCAAAAAATCCTCACATATTTTACACAGGTCATAGTTAAGCTACAAATGGTTACAGTGATATTTATACATTGCAATTTCAGATGCAAGTAACATTTTTTATCCCTTGTAATATTACATTAAGTAATATTTTGGCCAATCTACACTTATCCATCCCCCACTTTGTCTACTTATGAAAGACAATCAACTGAGATAGGCTAATAGTCCTAGAAAACAATGACAAAATTGCATCTCATTCTCTCAGTAATTTATTAATACATATAACAATTCTCAAATATTACGCATCCTTTCTCATATAAGTTCGTTTTGTGTATTTGGGTGACATTTTGATTTATAGTGGTAGCAACGATGATCATTTAGCATATTAGATTGGTGTTGGAATTTTTGGATAGAGAGGAGTTGCAAATAAATTTGAAGAAGTTGGTGTATTTCATATTTGTAACCTTGTGGAAAGGATTGAGCGTGGGATTTGAGAAGGTGAAGGCTCTACTGCATTGGCTAGTACTGTGCGGTGTACATGGGGTGAAGAGTTTCCATGGCATTGCTACCTTTAACAAGAATTTTATTAATTGTTTAGTTCTTCTTTAATATCTGAAGCAAGCACTAGGTCTTCAAAATAGGTACAGATGACCATGTTTCCATAGTTGCAGACAACTCTTTCTGCTACGGCTTTTCCTGGATTCCTTGAGTCTATCAAAATTGAGTATTCTCCCATGTTGTTGTGGCATCTTTGGGGCTCAAGGTTCTTGAGGGTTGTTTATTCATGGTATTTATTCAAATGTTTTTAACCAATACATGCACCGCTTTAGTTATTGAATAATTACTTAGCTATTATGTGGGGACATAAAATGAATTATTATCAATATTTTATTGATTTTAGCATATGTCGAGCTTATCTTATTGTAATGTTGAAAGTTTTTGTTGATTGTGTTGTTGTAGATATATTTTTATAATGCATCAAATGGCAAGCTAGAATCAAACATGGAGATAGGGGCACAAGTAATCTGAACTGGGGAGAGCTGGTTGTTTGTTGATAATGAAACATCAATGGTATATCAAGTTCATTATATTGTGAAATTTGCTTAGATTTCTTAGTAGTTTAAACTTTTAGCAGTTGAAATCTGTTTCTGATTCTTTAACCTTTGTAGACATTTATTTTCTTATTTGTGTAGAGTTAATTTCTATATTTTTTTATTGTTTAGATGGGAACTAAAGGAATCTTCAAGAATAGATATAAGCCACATGTTGGTGAAGGTTAGTTGAGCCCAAATAGGGAAATGGTTACAGAGTTTGTAAAAGATATTGTTACTGAACATCCTTCATTTGCAAGGACAATCCAGAGAAAATGCCTTGGTCGAAGTGGTAAAATGGTAAAGTCTCTTGATAGACTGAGTTTGTGATGTTTGTCTCTATATTATGTTAGCTAAAAATAATTTGTGGGGTTGTGAATTCTTAAAACTTGTATCCCTTTCTATTTTAAAAGCATCCTTGCAAATGGATTTTTTGTTTTGTCTCTTCTCAAGTGCATTCTTCTTTATTGTATGATCTCTTATGGATTCATCTATTTTTATTTTGCAGTCTTTCCATGTAGTGTTCATGACAAAATATCTCTCAGGGTCACAAGGCATTGCGACATTCGAGGATTGTGATGGGATTTCATGGAGAATAGAGTGGTATGCATACCTGCAGTCTGGACGGAGAATTGTGTTCACTACTGGATGGTATGAATTTGCTTTTGATCACAATGCAAAAGATGGTGATATCTTACTTGTGTAAATCCTGAAATTTGGCATTAAAAGTCTGATTTGTGCTTTATATTATTACTGTAGCATTTTATTTTGCAAGCTTAAATGTTGTGGATAGTAAATGTTATTCAGGGCCTGTCGCCTGGGCTCCCAATATGTATCAACATGTGTACTCAGCAGTCCCATTATATTGATTTTGTGATCATTTGTTGGAATTCAATTCCATTATCTTATCTTATATAATAGTTCTGGACTCCCATCCCCCTGTTCTGGAAACTAATGCAACATAGATTTTAAAGGTGGTTAGTAATTGTAACAATATAGAATATGCCTACAACAATAGAAATCCATGTGTCATCATATGCATCTCATGCATTTTTCATGTTGGAGTTCTTTTTTAATGAAGGGCTAGACAGAAGATCCTATTTTTCTCACAATTATTGGCGTATGGATCTGGTGCAAAGTCTAATTTCTCGGGACAGTTTTTGTTAATGGCATATTGATGGTTTCAAGTTCTCTTTTATAGGGGAAATAGTAAATATCAAAGTTAATATTTTATCAGTACAGGAGCTCTCTTTAATGGTTATAATAGTACAATTGAAGGTTACATAGATATCGATGGTGCTTTCTTGATTATACATATTTGTCAAAGTCCCCATTTACTATTTACAAGACCCTGGGTTCATTCCTATTATATTTCTCCAACTCAACCCTTGAACTGTTGTTGATCATAAGTGGTCAAATCACTAGGGATATCCTGGCATAATTGAAAGTCACAAAAAGAGCCATACAGCTCTCACAATTCTCAAACTTCCCAGAAATATCTATTGCATAAAACTCCTAAGGTGTCAATATACTAGTACTGGAAACTCGGAAACACCTTGAATACTTCTTGGAGACACCCATGACGGGCATGGTACCCATAGGAATTCTAACCTATCTACAAATAAAGTTAACACTCTTATTATTATATATAGATCATATTTATATTTAAATATTGTTTTTCCTTCAACTTACCCGTTTGGTTGGGGGAGGGGTCAAATTTGCAGGCATTCTGTTTCTGATACTAGTACACGTTTCATACAACTTAGCTAGAATACACTCAAACATAGAATCCCATGATTAACCTTACTCACAAATTAATTTTTAGTTGCTGTGTCCCGAATATTGTTTGAAATGTATCAAGCATTAAATCAATGATTTCAATGCATGTCCAATCAAAGCAATGTTTTAAAAGTTTGAAGTAATTCATTAATTGGCATGTTGTGTACCCACTTTTGCAGTTTAAAGTGTTTCCTTACTAGATAAAATACTGATAACCAGATATTAAGCTGACAACTTTATGTGGAATGAAATTCATTTGTGCAGGAAAAGTCTGAGTTTCCCTACCCTGAAAAGATCTGTCCTTTTGGGAACATTCTCCCATTGTCTTTGCATTATAAAAATGAGACGATATTTGTGACATGGTGGTTTCTTTTGTTGTACTTGATGATGGTAATTTTGGATATCTTAGAGCATTACTTGACAGTGGTTATCTAGGTTCTTCGACAATGAGGAAGACCTGATTCATAGCATTGGGGAAGGTTTTCCTGCATGATTTACTAAGAATATGAAGAGAGAAAAGGTAGTTCGTTGTTAGTCAGGGAAAGTTTCCTAGATATTTGCGACGAGTTAAAAGCTTGTGTTGACAAAGCAAAAAACCAGGATTCTCAACGTATGTATGGATTCCATTTTAAGACTGACTCTTGTTATACCAAAATCCTATCACCAACATGTGATGAGATCCTTAACACCCTATGTTTTCCCTAAATCCCAAACTTGGAGTGGAAACTTTCTCTGGATATCAATTCTACTTGAAAAAACCTAGCACCATGCTTTCCTTTTATCTGATGAGTGGTACCTTGTTCAGCACTGCCTGAGTCCTGTTATAGAAAATTGGTGCCACCGCACTTCTACTTTGTTATTAAATTGGTTCTTACCTAAACCGCTCTGTCATAAGGGAACAAAAGCAATACCCTTGGTAAAAATGGAAAAAGAGAAGATTCTCGAGGCTTCAAGATCATGAGCCTTGTGTCCTCCCTTATCCCTATCAATATGGGTTAGTTAGAGTCGATATCCCTCTTGGTAGGATCTTAGAGCCACCTCACCCACAATTCTCTCAACTATCCCTATCCATTGAGACTTATAAATACAAGCTCATATCCATAGTTGAGGGGGAGAACTGAATGGTATTGTTATGTTGTTGAATTGACTATCTAGTCTAATCCATTGGAGAGCACAAGAGAACAAGTTGGAGCTATCGGAGATGAGGTGTTTGTCTTGTGCAGGAGCTATCCAACAAGAAGACTAAATAGAAACAATTACAGGATGCAACTATGATAGTGTTTAATACTTATCCTCCCCAGCAACGGAGCCAAAATGTTGGTCATCCGATATGCAAGTTAATTACAGCCAACATACGGAATGTTCAATATTTATTGTCAACCCAAGGAAGTATTTTATTTCAAGGATAGCATGCACTATATATGCTTAAACACTGAGTTGTTGTAAGTAAACAATCATGTTCTCTTCTCAGCTACGCTCATCCCAAGGATCCACTAAATCTAATTTACTTTTCTAAAAGACACAATCACAATTACCTTTTACTGTTCTTGATCTAGAATTGAAAGATTCGAGCAATCACATCTAGATTACTTTTGCAGAAAAATGAAATCCTGTTTACCAAACCATTCTAATGATTCACCCAAATTCTCTTGATCTAATTACTCTAGACATCCAGAAAACATGAATTGAGTTCAGCTATTCTAGAAATTCAAAGTACAGGAATGAAATTATGCAACTACAAAAGCAAAGGAACAAATTGCAAGAATCTATAGAAACAACAATTGGAAGATCTAAGGATGAGAAAAGTTGTTACAGCTACCACATAGTTGCATAAGGAACAATTACCTATACATTCGACTGTCACACCCTACCACTATAGCTTTCCAAGAGATGCAATTAATAACACACTGTAAATCCACAACGGTTGCAGCTTATTATGAGGAAAGGAAATTATCACAACATCACACAACAGAATAATTAAAATTCCTAATTTAACTCAGCAATCCCTGTGGGAAGGAGGGCCCAGCCTTCACATAGAGATGCTGGAAGTAACGCACATTAAAACACTGAGATCTGAAGTAACTCCTTGTATTCAAGAGGGCAGATAAATCAGGCAACCTCAGTCATAGCTAATACAATAATTTGGTTAAGGGTTCAACCCCTGGCTCATAACAGTTCCCCCTATTTATACAATGTCAATCATAACATCATATCCCTATTATTGGGCAGCCATAAAGATCTCTGATCTTCAGGCGGCCTTAATTACATTAACTGTTACAGCCGTGGCAAGATGAGAGTAGGAAATATAGGGAAATTGTTAATTGACCTGGAAATAATAATGATCCTGTTCGATTGAGAAGATATCTCGCAGATCACAACTACTTTCGACCAGTGGCACACTGTTGCCTTCCAAATCTATCGCATTCTATTGCAGCTACCCTTGTACAGCTTTGCATGGAATAATGCACTAGGACTGCATTCTTTGGGCAATGGTGGGATGGATGGTGATCAGCTTAAGCAATGAATGTCCATCATTCCCTTAGCATGTTCATCCCACTACACCTGCATTCTCTATATCTTGAAATACCATTATAAACCATCATATGTTAGCATATTTGAAGATACAGAGACTTGATTACCACAATCCTAAGCATTAGTAAAATAAGACAATAACTAACCATACCTTTGTGACTTGAGGGGCGGAGTGAGGGAAAAACATATGTTTAGCATGCGCAATAGGGTAGGATAAAGCAAAAAGAGGTGGATAAGGATGGTCAAAAAGGGGCCATTTCTGGTCCCAACATCTCCCCCCAACTGTCATGTTGCATGCCCTCGTGCAACAACCTCCATTATTCTAAATCCGAATCTTGCACTATGCTTTGTTCATGGAGAGAAGAAAAGTTGTAGGGGAATTTAGATGTTCCTTCTTTTTCTATAAACCCTTTATGGACAACCTAGTATCTCCAAAATTTCTACTCTTCTGCCCTGGTTAATGAGAAATCCTCCCTGTACAATTTTGCTGGCCACCAGATGAGAGGAAATTTAAATTTTAGTCCCAGGCAATTAACCCCATATTCCCTTATGCATCCAACATAACCCTCAATCCTGGAAAGTGCTTGTTCAAAATTTCTATAACAGTAGGGGTCCCTATTTATAAGGGTTGGAGAGGCAACCTACCATATGTGCTTACTACCTTCCAAAGTTGTTTGTTGATGTATGGAAATCTGGCTGGTACAATTATAAATAACCCCTTCCTGTAGTTCCACTATATGTCGAAATTGGATGGGGCACGAGAGTAGACTCTGATGTCGAGTAAGGAGAAGACGAGGATTTTGAGGTTCACTGTGGATCCACAGATTAGAGTGGGCTTCATTGTGAGAAAATTTTTGGAAAGACCCTTCCCACTGAACATGATTTCTCACAAAAGAGGCAAAATATATCAGCTGAACATCGCCTGAAAAGGGAATAGGATTCGAATGGTGGTCCAAAGGACAAGCCATCTCATGCAAATACAGCTGACACAGCAAGTTCTGGTCCTCAAAATTACTTCTCATAAATGTCTCCAAAAATTTCGCTAAGGTTGCTATTTCATATGATCTCCCTTCTTTCACGGCCCTTAATTTAAACCAAATAAATTGTTCAAATAAAAAGACAGGGTAAGAGGAGGAGGGTACCCTGGTGCCCAATAATTCCTAAGAAATAACATACATCTAGTCTTTTTCTTCTTGCATAGACTTGAACTTTTTCAGCTCCCTCAACTCCTTCTGTAGTTCCTCCTCACGGAGTTTCTAGGTCATGAGTTCTTTTGCCCATTTTTCCTCCAATCCCCTGATGGTCTTTTTATGTTCAGTGAGGGAAACCATCCCTTCTTGGTATCTTTCCACCTAACTCCTCCACTTCCTTACTTCCATTCTCATGATTGAGAGTTATTTTGTAAGCTTCAGGATCTCTTCTTCTTCAGGATGCTCCTCCCTATAAGAATCCAGATTAATAAAATTTTGAGGGAGTTCGGCCTACACTTTATCACCTGATGTGCCACATTGGACATTCTACACTTCTAAAGTTACTTCTAGGGGTGCTGGTTCTTATGTAACAGCATCCATTCCTAAAATTTCTTCTGCAACAACTTCAACCACCGGTATTCCTGAAACAACTTCTGGAGATGCTGGTTCTTGTGTAATAGCATCCTTTTTCTCGGGTTCTCCTATGGAAACTTTGGTAGCTGATTGTGAGGATATTGGTTCTTGTGGGACAACTTCCTCCTAAATTTTAATCTTCTTATCTACCTGATTATCAGCTGCAACCTTAGCAGGGGAATGTAAGGCTGTTGTTTCTTGTGTGACAGTGCCCTGTTCTTCTTTTTCCTCATGCTGCTGGGATTGTATGTCTTCTTCAATATGAAGTTATTCCTCAAGGATTTCAGTATCACCTAAGGATTGTGATTGAGCTTGTTCATCCTCACCTAAATTCACATTAGGAATGATATCCAATTCGGGGTTGGCTTCTTGTTGCATCCCGAGAGTCTCTACTGAAATTTCCAAGGATGTTGGTTCTTGTGACGGAAACATCCTGGTTTACTTCTTCATCTCCCTATTGTTGTGATTCCATTTCTAATATCTCAGTGTCATGAGACAATTCAGGAGTCATAGTGCAAATTTCTTCATTGAATTCCAGAATGTCTTCAATCCCTGGTTCTTCTTCCCTCATTTGGACGGCCACTTGAACAAGAACATTCAAGGATGTTGGTTCTTGTGTGTCAACATCCTGTTTGACCTCATCATTCTTCTGCTACTATGGTTCCATTTCTATTATTTCTGTGTCATGAGAGGGTTCAGGGGTCACAGTGCAATCTTCCTCAACAAAATCAGGAATAACCTCATCCTCTGGTTCCTCTGTCCCAAATATGGTGGTAATTTCAACAGGAATATTCAAAGATGTTGGTTCTTGTGTGACAGCATCCTGCTCATATACAACTTCCTTTTCTTGGAGTTTCTCTTAGGGAGTCTCACCATCTTTCCAATCAGGTTGTCCCTGTTCTTCCACAGCTGTAGGTGTATAATATTGTGTTGTAAAGGCGCGAACTATGACCTTGTAACCTGACTCATCAAATATTTCTCCACATGTAGGACAGACCACTCTTTCTTCCTCATTTCTAGCCTCAGCAAGAATTGATCCTTCCTGTTGGTCTGCAGCCTCAACCAATGTGTGCAGCTTTCTTTCACTCTATTTTTTGCATGCTTCCTTCCAATTTTCTAACTCCTTTTGGAGTGCTTGTACTTCCTCTTTTAATAGCCCATTTTCAAACAGAAGTCCTTCAATTTGCGGTTCTTCTATGACTAGTTCCTGAGGGGTATCAATTTCTTTGGGTCTAAGAATGGGGAACTCAATTTGTGCTTCTAAGGTTTCCCATCTTCCCCTTGCTGCTTCTGCTACTGTAACTGACCTGGTTCTTTTTCATCTTATTGGTGGTGATGCCTTTATTTCATCTTTTGATCTCCTCCTTTTCCCCCGTGGTACTGGAGTTTCTAAATTCGTAGCTGAAGTGGAAGATATATCCCCAGTTCCAACCTTTTCTTGTTCTTCAAGATGTTCTTCCTCAATCAGGGGAAGATTCAATGGTCACCACCTCAGTGTTTTCTTCTGTTATCATAGCTCTAACATCTTCAGTTTCAACTGTCGTAACATCTAATGCTGCTCCAGTTTCAATCTCTGATGTCAGAGCTGCCCCAATATTTAGTCTTTCCATAGGGTTTTCTTGTACATCCTCTCCCAATTGTTCTGCTTGTTCTCCTGAATGATCCTTCGATCCAGTCTCATCTCTCCCCCCAACTAAATTGGAGGGACTCTGAACCTCCTATTGCTCTACACTTCCCCCCAACTGTGGATTGACCGACTCTTCTTGATTTTGAACAAGACCGATGAGTATCGATACTTCCATTCCCTCTTCTATTGGAACACCGGGTAGAAGAACGGGCTCCTAAACTTGAGCTGTAAATTGCTCCCAGGTTTGGTTTTGTTGAGCAAGGGTTCGTAATATTATTAATTTAATGAGGCCATGGTGGGTAAGTGAGGAGAGTGGATGCTTGGTAGCTTGGAAAAACCCCACTATATGATGTAAATCATTGAATAAATAAAATGGAATGTTTAGCAAAGCCCTGTGACGGAGGTGAGATAATAAAGTAAATTTAGAGTGATATACCGTTTGATACCTACCTTCATAGGTGATATAATTCTTGAGAAAAATTGCTACTTGATTCCATGGGAGTGGCAGTGACTGTAATGCTATCCCCCTCCGTGACAGTTGAATGTGCTCCCCTTCCCTCAAAAAATCATGTACTGCTGCAGGATTGGGGGTTCTTCATCCAAACAAAGCTCTTCCCACCTGGGGAAGACCAGTGACCTCAACCACCATGGCTTCAGAGACTTCAATACGTAATCCCCAAACCTCTGAGTGGGTTTCTATAAGATTCAAGGTGAACTGTAAAGTTGTCGCACGGTGAAATCCATTCAAGCGTTAGAAGAATTCAGTCTAGCCCGCAGCTTGAAAGATAGTGAAAAATTCAGCATTTCATCTGAGTTCTCACATGTTTGGAGGTTCATACCGAGCTGGAATATCCATATTTGTCTGCCTTTAGAGGTATGTTGCCATCTGACAAATTACAGATTCCGACAATGGAGGTTAAAGCACAGAGTATGCATGAACAGCTGAGAGTGGAGTTGCGTAAATTCAGAAAGTTTCAACGCATCGGATTATTTGGAATTTATCCCAAATTAAGAAAGGTGGCGGTTATCAAGTAACATAATTAATCATTAAGTGGCACAAGTGGAGAGCTAAACGCATAATAATGGGCACAGAAAGGAAGGTATGATTAATATTGTCAGATCCTGTTAATACTTAATCAAGTAGTTAATCAAAGCCATACCTTCAAAAATGTGCGATGGATGATGTCCTTTGGAGAATAGTAGAACGTGTGAGGTGCAGTCATTAAATGTAATCATTATTACAAGGATGCTATAATGACCTTTTTCGTCGGTGAACCATCGTGTCGAATTGGTCGAAAACATGATGAATGTTGGAAGATAAATCAAGTCGCTGGCATCAGAAATCAGAGCCATAGCTAGATGAGTTGCTAACCTGCAAAGATTTATTCCAATAACGAAGGAGTCACAGCCACGGGCCATAAAGAAATCAGATAGTTTAGCATAGGAGCGGCCTTGGATTATAGAAAAATCAGCCTAATGTAGTGGAGTTGCAGCTACCGGAAAAGGTGTCGCAGCTGCTAGAAAAGCATGAAAAAGGAGTTAGGCTAACGAAAGTTGATGGTGTTGCAGCTACCAGAAAAGATGAAAAAGGTGTTAGGCTGATAGAAGTTGACGGTGTTGCAACTAGCGAAAAATATGAAAAAGGTGTTAGGCTGATGGGATTTGATGGTGTTGCAGCCACCGGAAAAGATGAAAAAGACGTTAGGCTAACGGGAGTTGACGGTGTTGCAGCTGCGCGGAACGGGATTTATGGGCAAAAGTAAAATGGTGTCACAGCTGCGTGGAGTGGAAGAAGGGAGGGAGTTTTATGGTGTTGCACCTACGCGAATGGGAATTATGGGCAAAGGTAAAACGGTGTCGCAGCTGCTGCAAAAGGTGTCACAGCTGCCGAAAAAGGTGTCACAGCTACCGAAAATGGTGTCACGGTTGTGACATATTTATTTAAGGAATTTTCTTCTGGTGCAAGAAGTTACAGAGGAACAACACTGGTCACCAGGACTGATGATGACCACCGCTCTTCTAGGCACTTCCCTGCACGTTTCATAAAAATAAAAAAATGGATCAAGTGCAAAAGAAAAGTTTAACAAAAAAAAAAAAAAACAAACAAACAATTTGTTTATGTATAAAGATTCATTTGCAATTTACAACGATTAACTAAGGATTGACAAGGGCAGAGAAAAATTCTTGCCCTTGCGCTAACTAGTAATATGGATCAACTGCAATTTGTGAGGTAAATGCATCCTTCGAAATGGGCTTATGGTACAGTCGCAGCCTGTGACCATTAGCAAATAATGGTGCGCGTGGTTCTCATCAATGGTTACCAGGAAGACCATACCATTATCAAATACTCTGTCTACTAGGTATGGGCCCAGCCATCTTGTGCTTAGTTTACCTTTGAAGTCTCTTTTAAATCTTGAATCATATAACAATGCCCATTCTCCCTCACAAAAGACCTTCTTTTTGATGAATCGGTCATGCCAATTGGATCTCTGTTGCTGAATTAATACAGTCTGGTCTACAGCAGCTAACCGGTTCTCATCCAGTTCGTTCAATTGATTCAATCTTCTCTTCTGGGCTTCAGTTACATCTAGGTTTACCTCTGTGGCAATCTTCAAAGTCTTAATTTCAAATCCAATTGGGAAGATGGCACTTTTTCCATATACCAAGTCATAAGGAGAGAAACCTGTAGTGTTGCACCAAGTGGTACGATATGCCCACAATGCTTCTGGAATTCTATTAGCCCAATCTCTCCGATGGCTCTTGACCATCTTAGTAAGAATAGCTTCAATGACTTTGTTAGTGCTCTCCACCTGGCCATTGGCTTGGGGATGGTAAGGTGAAGCTATCCAATGCTGAATATGGTACTTCCATAGCATAGCTTCAAATTGATGTGACACAAACTACGGTCCTCCATCGGTAACTACTTCCTTGGGTACCCTGAAATGGGTAAAGATTTCACTATACAGGAAATCAATCACAGCCTAGTCATTGGATTTCACCAAAGCCACAGCTTCTACCCATTTCGCCATGTTGTTGTTACATACCAAGATGTAGGCTTTTTGCTTGGAATGAGGGCTGATAGGACCGACAAAATCTAAAGCCCACCTATCAAAGGGTTCAACCACTAATTATGGTTGAAGAAGAATTTGATCTAATCTATTGCGCTGGCCCATCCTTTGGCAACTATCACAAGACTGGACATATCTTTTTGCATCCCTGAAAAGGGTCAGCCAATAGTAGGCCATTCTCAGTGCTTTGTGTCCTATCCTTCTGTCTGCAAAATGCCCCCCACAAGGCTCATCATGGCAGGCCTTTAATATATGGAATATTTCATCTTCTCTTACACACCTTCTGACCTCAAGATCAGGGCCTGTGTAGAAGAGATGACCATTTACCCAACAATACCTGGCACTTTGCTGAATAATTTTCCTCTTTTCTCTTTTAGACAAATGTGCTGGAAGTTTTCCTGCATCCAAGTAATTAGCGACATCTGCATACCAAGGAGAGTGAGCTGAAACTGTAAATAAGTGTTCATCTGGAAAAGAGTCCTCAACAGGAAAATTATCATCACTGTTACTAAAATGAGATAAGAAATCAGCGACAACATTTTCTCTTCCAGGTCTGTCTATAATGGTAATATCAAATTCCTATAGTAATAAAATCCACCTAGTCACCCTAGCATTAGTAACAGGTTTATTCATTAGATATTTGATGGTTGAGTGGTCAGTGTACACAAATGTAGGATATCCAGTAATATAATGTCGAAATTTGTTAATGGAGTAAACAATGGCTAAGAACTCCTTCTCAGTGACAGTATCATTGAGTTCAGCAGGGGCTAAGTTTTTTCTAATAGAATAAACTGCATAAGGTACTTGACCATCCTGTTGTCCTAAAACTGCTCTAATAGCAATATCAGAAGCATCTGAAGAAATATGGAAGGGCAAGGTCTAATTGGGTCCTCTTAAGATGGGATTTGTGGACAGCTTCTCCTTAAGTTTAACAAATGTTGTCTGGCATGCCTCGTTCCAAATAAATTTCACATCCTTCATTAACAATGAAAACAAAGGAGAGGCAAGTTTGGAAAAATTTTCTATAAATCTTCGGTAATATCCAACATGCCCTAGGAAACTTCACACTTCTTTTTGAGTTACAGGAGTAGGTATATTTTTTATTACCTTGATTTTTTAGGGATCGACCTAGATGCCATCAGTATAGATGAAATTCCCCAATACTACTCCTTCACTCATCATCATATGGAACTTTTCAGTGCTTAAAGAGAGTTGGGTCTGTTCACAGCGAGTTAAAACCTTTTCCAAATTCTCCAGTGCTTCTTCAAAATATTTTCCATAAGGAGTAAAATCATCCATAAAAATTTCCATACTATCATTAACTAATTCTGAAAATATGCCGATCACAGCTCTTTGAAATGTTGTTGGTGCATTGCATAAACCAAAGGGGAGCACTCTGTAAGCAAAATTTCCCCAGGAACAGGTGAAGATAGTTTTATCCTGGTCTTTAGGAGCAATCTGGATTTGATTGTACCCGCTAAACCCATCCAGGAAGGAGAAGAACTTCTTCCCGGATAAGGTGTCAAGTACTTGATCGATTACATGCAAGGGAAAATGATATTTTTGTGTTGTCTTGTTCAGATCTCTATACTCCACACAGACTCTCCATTTACCATTTTTATTGGGTACTATTATGAGTGGGGACACCCACTCGCTGTCTGAAACAGGATATATAAATACTTCTTCCAAGATTTTCTGAATTTCTTCCTTCACTATGTCCCTAAGATTGGGGTTCATTCGTCATTGAGGCTGGCACACAGGATGGGATTCCCTTTTAATATAAATATGATGGGTGCACAATTTAGAGGGAATACCCCTCATGTCTGTGTACTCCCAGGAAAATGCCCCCTTGTGTTCTTTTAAGAGACTGATCAGGCGCTTTTGTTCATCTAAAGAGAGGCTGGGGTTAATATTCAGGGTTTTTCCAGACTCTACTTCGACAGGAATACTTTTCAAATTTTTCAATACTGGAACTATATGAGTGTCACTGACTAATGCTTCTTTTGTGATATTTTCTTGTTCCTCCTCACCTAGATTAATATTCAGGATTTGGTAAATTTCTTTATTGACAGAAGTGGGTTCACTGATGAAATTATTAATGGCATCATCTTCAGTTTCATCCTTAAAGGTTAAAGCCTTCCTTATTGTTAATAATGGCTGAACGTCCTCTTCTTCCTCTGGCTCCATCCATAAAGGAGTTTCAGCTTCTAGGCTCGGTCGAGTTGGAGGATAGAGAGTGAGGTTCTTTGTCTTGGTACCATATGATATGGTCATAGACCCAGGTCGGCAGTTGATGCAAGCATCAGCTGTAGCTAACCAAGGCCTTCCTAGGATCAATGGGTGTCCTCCTACCTACAACTTAGGTTGTAAAACCAAGAAGTCAGCAGGGTACTCCTAAGAATCAACTGAGATGACGAGATCATCCAAAATTCCTTCAGGTTTAATAGTGGATCTATCGACCAGTTCTAAAACAATGGGGGTTGGCCTAAGATTAGTGTGCCCAAGTTTTCTTACGGTTTCAATAGTCATAACATTAATCGTTGCTCCTAAATCTACCAATACGTTGGGCATCTATGTATGCCCAATCTGCATAGTGACAGTGGGATTCCCAGGATCGTCATATTTGGCCAAAAGGGTTTTTCCCATTATTAATGCAGATAACTTCCCTATGACATGAACAGTGGGAGGATCCCTGGGTTTCCTTCCTTGTCTCCTTGTGCACAGATCCAGAACAGTTCTAGCATAGATAGGTACATCTTGAAGAGCTTGAAGGAGGGGAATTTTAACATAAATTTTTTTTAACTCTCCTAAGAGGTTAAACTGAGGTTGTCTCACTACCTTTGGTAGCATTAATCTTTCAGGGTATGGTGGTTGCCTAATCAGCTGAGTAGGTTGTGTGTCGTTGGGTGCATTATTATGTGTTTCAGCTGACACATTAGTAGGATGTTCGACATCTTCAATGGTGGGGGTCGCACTAGAAAAATGTTGTGGGTTCACCCCTTCTTCATGCACAGGGGATGGAACATCCTCAATGATCAAAGCCTCCACTACCTTTCCTGATCGTAAGCAAATATCATTGCAAGGCACAGGATTAAGGGAGTAAGCAAGCATGTTGACAATCTCAAATTGATGGACTGTTTTATTATTTGGTTTATGATTAGGTTGAGCAGACAGCTAAGGTCGTATCGGGATATTAGGGGCGGCATTGTTCTACAATTGCAGCTGTGACTGTTGATAAGGCTGAGGATATTGAGGAGGGTATGGATGTTGAGAAAATGGTTGATGTGGAGGTTGTTGAGGAAACTGGTTCCCTAGATGGAAATTCCTCCATCCAGGAGACCAAGAAGTTGGTTGGTGTGGTGGCTATGGTGGTTGTACCCAGGGGTTCCAGGAGTTAAAATTTTGCATTGAAGGTTGATAGGGGTACCATTGAGGATTAGAATAATATGAAGGGAATTGTGTATTCATGTGCTGCATATTATTCCAATTATTCATGTTATTCAAAAATGGAAACGAGTCTGGAGTCATACCTTGATTTCGAGGCTTCCAGGGCTTCTTTTGTGCAATAAAGTAATATGGTTCCACCTCTAGAGTTGATTCCTGTAGAACAACCTTCACTTGGGGTAGTGACGGGCATTCTTTTGTGTCATGGTTTAGCTCACACAGCTGACACACTTCTATCTTGTCAAGCGGGCACTCCTTTAGAGGGTGGTTCTTTCTACATCGAGGACAGAACACACCTAGTGTGAGATCCTCTACTGCTTGTTTCTGCTTTGCCCTCAAGACATCTATTTCCGAGGAGATAGAGCTCATCATATCTGTTTTGAAATTTTTGAGGAGGTTTCCTATCTCTGCACGGGTGGCTCCTCCATAAGATGAATTCTGAGTTTTGTCGAAGACATCACGTTCTAATTTGTCCCGTTTGTCTCGTTTGTTATTCCTGGAAGATCCCCTGGAGTACCTTTTACACAATTCCACAATTTTCTCAAAAGACTCCTTGGAGATATCCCCCTTTCCTAACAGGTTTAACATATCTAGGCAATCATCCCTAATCCCGCGAAGCAGGATTATTTTGAGCACATCTAACCCCATATTAGTCTATCTAGCTCTCTGCACGTTATATAAAATCCTCTCGACAAAATATTCCAGAATTTCATTATCCTTCTGTACCATTTTAAACAATTCTTATCTCTTGTCCTTGGTATTGCAATACTCTTGATATTTCTCCAGGAACACCTATTTCATCATGTCCCAATTAGTGACAGTTCTGCCTCCTAGGCTCATAAAGCAACGTAATGCATTGTCCTTCAGAGTGGCAAGGAATAGATTCAGCTTCTGTGCGTTGGTGGTGTAATCATAGCTGCGACAGAGGATATCAAATTCGAAAAGAAATTCATCTAGATCCTTTGTCTCTTTTCCATAAAAGCGGGGCAACACCAATGGCGATATATTTTTCATAGGGGCTATCCCTTCTGGTTGTTGAATTGGGAACTGAAGTGTAGCCACTGTCCCTTCAGGAAGGGAATTACCTTCATGATGATGATTTTGTCCCATTGCCTCTTCCTCTTCGGATTCATGCCTGTTACTCATATCTTCTTCTGATTTCTCCCCTTCATTCTTCCACTGATCAATGAATTTCTGATGGAACTGTGTCCACTCCTTCTTAGTTACAACCTTCCCGTTAATGTGATAGATCAGATCTTGATCAGTAGATCCTGCAGTACTACTCTGTCCTCCTCTGTAGGGGTATTTGAGGGTGCTGCAGCTGCTCATGTGTTCTCCACTGTAGAACCTGACGCTGGCACTCCAGGATTGGCAGGGCTTCTTCTGATAGGTGTTTCCTGATAGAGAGCCCTGGTAGAAGAATTGGTTCTATCAACCAGATCGTTAATGAATGTTCTTCTCCCTAATTCTGGACCTCGCCCATGACCTCGATCGCCTGCAATGTTAGTGTTTTGTGGGGTTCTGGGATTTATAAGATGGTCACACTGTACCCTTCTTGTATTCATGCAACCCAAATCATTCAAACAAAAAAAACTGAAGAATACTGAATAGAAACAATTACAGGATGCAACTATGATAGTGTTTAATACTTATCCTCCCCGGCAACGGAGCCAAACTGTTGGTCATCCGATATGAAAGTTAATTATAGCTAACATATGGAATGTCCAATATTTATTTTCAAACCAGGGAAGTCTTTTATTTCAAGGATAACATGCACTATATATGCTTAAACACTGAGTTGTTGTAAGTAAACAATCCTATTCTCTGCTCAGCTACGCTCAACCCAAGGATCCACTGAATCTAATTTACTTTTCTAAAAGATACAATCACAATTACCTTTTACTATTCTTGATCTATAATTGAAAGATTCGAGAAATCACATCTAGATTACTTTTGCAAAAAATTAAATCCTATTTACCAAACCATTCTAATGATTTACCCAACTCTCTTGATCTAATTACTCTAGAAATCCAGAAAACATGAATTGAGTTCAGCTATTCTAGAAATTCAAAGTACAGGAATGAAATTCTGCAACTACAAAAGCAAAGGAACAAATTGCAAGAATCTATAGAAACAACAATTGGAATATCTAAGGATGAGCAAAGCTATTACATCTACCAAGCAGTTGCATAAGGAACAATTACCTATATAGTCGACTGTCACACCATACCATTGTAGCTTTCCAAGAGATGCAATTAATAACACACTATAAATCCACAACTGTTGAAGCTTATTATGAGGAAAGGAAATTATCACAACATCACACAACAGAATAATTAAAATTCTTAATTTAACTCAGCAATCCCTGTGGGAAGGAGGGCCCAGCCTTCACACAGAGATGCTGGAATTAACGCACGTTAAAACACTGAGATCTAAAGTAACTCCTTGTATTAAAGAGAGAAGATAAATCAAGCAACCTCAGTCACAGATAATACAATAATTTGGTTAAGGGTTCAACCCCTAGCTCAGAATAGTTCCCCATATTTATACAATGTCAATCATAACATCCTATCCCTATTATTGGGAAGCCATGAAGATCTATGATCTTCAGGCGGCCTTAATTACAATAACTGTTACAGCCATGGCAGGATGAGAGTAGGAAATATAGGGAAACTGTTAATTGACCCAGAAATAATAATGATCCTGTTCGATTGAGAAGATATCCCACAGATCACAACTACTTTCGAGCAACGGCACACTGTTTCCTTCCAAATTTGTCGCATTCTGTTGCATCTACCGGCCTTGTACAGCTTTGCATGGAATAATACATTGGGACTGCATTCTTTGGGAAATGGTGGGATGTATGGCGATCAACTTAAGCAATGAATTTCCATCCTTCCCTTAGCATGTTCAGCCTGCTACACCTGCATTCTCTATATCTCGAAATACCTTTATAAACCATCATATGTTAGCATATTTGAAGATATAGAGCCTTGATTACCACAATCCTAAGCATTAATAAAATAAGACAATAACTAACCATACCTTTGTTACTTGAGGGGCAGAGTGAGGGAAAAAAATCTATTTAGCATACGCAATAGGGTAGGATAAAGAAAAAAGAGATGGATAAGGATAGTCAAAAAGGGGCCATTTCTGGGCCCAACAATGCCTAATTCAAATAAAAATGGTTTTGAAAATTCGACGGAGTTTGAATTCATGTCGAATAACTGACGAATTCCCACCAACACCAAAAAAAAATGTTGCCGTCGAATAGCAGACACATGTCTGTCAAATTTCAGACATCAAAGCTGTCGAATTTCAAGTTCAAATTTACTTGTGATAAAAAAAAATCACTTTACTATCACTTTTCGCTTGCTATAAAAGAAATACTATCCTTTTCTTCCCTCCCCCACCCAAGAAAAAACCACTCTTGTACTCATGGATATATTTCAGTTTATTTCCTTACAACATATTAACTTTTCTTCGTTTGATCTACTTGATTCTAGCATAACATTTTACTTACATTGTTTTCTCGACTTTGCAATAGAACACAAAAAAAACAATAAAAACTATCCATTCCATAAGTTTTCCACTTTTTTTTCCTTTCATTTATGGTTTGAATATGTTAATGCTTTTGCTACTTGCTAGCATGAAAAAATACAAATCCTTGCACACTATTCTTCCTCTTCTTTAAAAAAAAATCTCATGTATCTTCCAACATATGATAGTTAATTTCTTGTGGTTTACTTATTTTTAGCTTAGAAATTCAATTCCAACATTATCTTCAATATGTAATAGGAAAAAAAACACTACAAATAATATGTAAATTCCATTACAAAAAAAAAGTTTGTTAAGCTTTTAATGCGTTTCTTTTCTCACTTACGAGCTCTTCGACAACAAACATGGATATGCAATATCTCAACACCCTTGTCAACTTCTGCCAATAGATCAAGGAACAACAAGCATCGCTTCAACAAATAGAAGCATGCTTCCAATCAACTTCAAACATCCTATTGAATCATATCCACCCCATTGTTAAGATTCCCTCATAATTAAGAGTCTTTCTTCAACGCATTATCCACATGCATGAAAGGGACACCATGTGCAAGGTGTGCAAAGACTTGATATCCCTCTGCCCTCGTCTTGCTCAATACATAAACTGTACACTGTGTTATCATTTCCATAAGCCCTCTTGCATTTATGACTAAATCCTCCTACTTGCTTGCAGTTTACTTTTTCCTCTCCTTACAACCCACAAACCCTTCTTTTTTGGTTCCCACATGTTCTTCACTTTCCATTTGTACCCTTCACTTGTATTGGGCTTTCTCACAATTCAATTCAATCAATGTATTAGGATTTTTCACGCATGCAATAGACAAGAATTTTACATATTACATGCTTTCATTACTACGTCAATACATGTACATTTATTATATTTACCTTTCTATGTTCATGTAATGCACCTCTCTAAAGGAGATACTATAGCAAACAAACAGTTCTTATAAAAATACAATGCAACACACTCTATGTACATAGAAACAGTTAACAATAAACTCAATTCTTAAGTTCTGTTGTAAATTTATTCCATGTTTATATTTATGTTATACTTCTTATCTTTACACATCTGTCTATATTTTTTCCCATGGTGTATGTTTACTTGGTTTCAAAGTAAATATGTTGTCCATTTTTTAATTTCTACTACAGTGATATTATTCATACAATCAATTGGTTTCAAATATTCTCCATATTCAATTTGTTTCAAATACTCGCCATAAGAGAGTATACGGTCTATAAATAAATAGTTGTTACAACAACTTGTTAGTGGTGGTATTTCCATTTATTACCACAGTTGCTTCATCTGTACTTTTCATCTTCTATTTCCGCCAATACAATCTTCACGTTTTTGTATGCAAAGAATCCAACTCCAAACTAAAAGTTATTGTCCTACCTATTGTTCATTTCCATGCTATTTGTCCATTTTATACCAAAAAAACAGAAAATATTGATTCTACCCTCTTACATTACATTTATCACAGCTCAAATTCATCATCCCAACACAAAAAAAAATTGTTGATCTTAACAGATATGCATCCCTTTCTAGACATTCATGAAGTTCTATATATAAGTACGCATTTTTTTTCCATTTTTTGCCTCTAGTTATAGGATTCTATATCCTTTTTCATTTCCTTTACTATGCAAATTAGTTTCTTCTCTATAATATATATCAAACTTTAAAACTTCCTTTCCTATCTTCAAGTTTTCATTTCCTTTTTTAAGTGATGTGGGTGCAAGTTGCAATGCCTTTCACCTCAAGGCTTTCATGGTAAGATAAATTGGTTGATTCACAATCTTATTTTATAATAATTTCTTGTACATCACCCTTTATTATTAGAATTACATATGGGATACATCACCCTTTTCATTATATGTACATATGTTCATCAAATTCAATACATGTGAACTTCATGTTATTATTTTGGAATTATCTTGGACTGGTGGTTGTTGTTGGTTGGATTGATTGTCTAATTAAATAAACAACCGAAACTACCAGACATAAATTATCAACCTAAGAAAGTATTTTATTTCAAAGCTATTGTGCAAGATCTATGCAAGCACAATTTCTACCTGGCAATGTTGATCTATTGGTATGAAATCGAAACTCTTTGTAAACTAGATCACACCTTCTTTAAAGTAAATCAAACCTCAAACCTATTCATAAAATCACACTACAAATATAAATTAAAATAAAATCACTCTTTATGAAGCGAGATCTAATTGCATAAGTCTAAAAGAAATGCTATGTTGGCCAACGATCTATCAAACAAATTAACAGAAAAACAACTATGATAAATCTAATGAATTAAAGCATACAACTATGATAAATATAATGAATGAAAGCATGAACTAAATGATAAAAAAATCTACACAACTGCAATCAACACTATCAGCATCTGCTCAGGGAAGAGGGCCCTTCCTCCACTGAGCAGAGATGGATCTCCATAATAAAAGTCTACAACTCCAGAATTAAGAAATTGCCAGCATGTATTATCATGATGAAATGATTACAATTGAGTCTGGATCAAATTCTACAGCATAACATTTCTTTCTCTCCCCCCCAATACATCATAATTATTACATATTTATACATACAATTCTCTCATGAGAATGAGAAATCGAATTCCCAACTTGGAATATGTTTCAACCAATTGCTAATTTATAAAACTGGTTGCAACAGTAAATATAATAATTACATGTTTAGAGAACCAGCCATATATCTCAAACAGTGGCTTTGTTTGGTGATTTCCTTGCGACTCGGGTAATTGAGGCCGTTACGCACAAAACCCATGTACCAGATTTTCGATATTCTTCTTCATATGCCCATAAATCACAATGCAAATCAATGTTTTCTTATCTGGTATGTGTTTTATGTTAAGCTTGTTTGATCATGAGCTGGAGGCTTCCATGTTGGACTTGGGCATGAATTGAAATCACAAATCCACATAATCAATCCTATGGATGAAACCATGTTGTGAATCTCCATGTGGATGTGTGCTAGTAATGCCAACTTTGGAGGCTTGAACCATGAGTGTTGTTGCTGTTAATATGAAAAATCACTCCATAAACCATCATCAGTAAAATTATGCATAATAGTCTTCAATTCATCAAAAATAAAGGAAAATAATCATTATCAACCACTAAAGCATCAATGGAAGTAATATGGCATTTTACGAGCAGTTACAACAAATGGATGGAAAATGGAATGCTAAATGGATAATAATATGAAGAAGAGGGATGAAATATATGTCAATAGGTGATGAAAATATGCACAAATATGTGACCCAACATCTCCCCCAAATTGAACTTGTTGCATGTCCTCATGCAACCCAATACCTATGTAGCATCCAAACTAGAAGGACTCATTTTCCATGTTGCTTTCATTTTACCATGCATAGTGACCAAAACCAAAAGAGTTGCAGCCAAAAAATTGGTGAAGTAACAGTTACTGAATAGGAAAATCGGTGGAGTAACAGCTGCTGAATAGGATAAAATCGACGGAGTAACAGTTGTTGAATAGGATAAAATTAACGAAGTAACAGCTGTTGGATAGGATAAATTAGCGGAGTAACAGTTGCTGAATAGGATAAAATTGGCAGAGTAACAACTATTGAATAATATAGACTTGGTGGAGTAACAGCTACTGAATAGGATAAAATTGGTGGAGTAACAGCTATTGGATAGGATAAATTGGCAGAGTAATAGCTGCTGAATAGGATAAAGTAGGAGGAGTAACAGTTGCTGGATAGGATAAATTTGTGGAGTAACAACTGCTAAATAGGATAAAATTGGTGAAGTAGCAGCTGCTGAATAAGATAAAATTGGCGGAGTAACAACTGCTTAGCAGAGGATTTGGCAGAGTAACAACAGATGGATAGGATAAATCGGTGGAGTTACAGCTGCTGAATATGATAAAATCGGTGAAGTAACAGCTGCTGAATAGGATAAAATTGGCATAGTAACAGCTGCTTAGCGGAGGATTTGGTGGAGTAACATAGTAGTGTTTCAGCAAAATTCCTAAGGTAATATCTCACAAAATACAAATTGGGTTTGGCTGAAATTTTGCAAGCAAGTTTCTACAACTCCAATGCATCTCCACACCGAAAATCAGAGATACCGACCTCATGGATTTCAAAAAAAAATGCAAATTGGTTGTAGGTGATGATGGTCATTTTTTCAAAATCCGTGAAGAATTTTTTTTCTGAAAATTTGTGAGTATATTCCTCTTAACATAATGCTTCTGCTCCACAAAGCTCAAATTCATCCAATGCATGGATCTCAAGATATAGGCAAAATGGTTGTAGGTGATGATGGTCATTTTCTCTAAAAGCATGCATTGGATTGTGCTAAAACTTACCAGAGTTGTTCTTTTTGATTTAATGCTTCTCCCCTCAAATTTTCATAAAAACCAGTTTACCATTTTCAAGATATCCTTCAATCAAATTCTGCAATTTTGTTTTAAAAATGTTGACAAATGAGAAATAAAATGTGAACTTGATGGAAAAAGTTGTTTTAAGCATCCCCAATAAATTATCAAACAATTATTGGCTATGAACTTGACAAAGAATGAAAACAACCACTGTCTCCCCCAAACTGAAGATAGAGCATGTCCACATGCATCTTTTCTTGACAATAGACCAATATTGGGAGTAATCATTACCTTAATGTTGCTGAGATAAACTTCACATCAGACCTTGAAAAGGTTGCTACAGGATTTCCATTGTGCATGTACCAATACCCAAATTTAGAGTTATATCATTCAATCCAAATACAAGGTTTGTTTCAGCCATAGGTCGAGTATGCAATATGGAAAACAAAGCATAAACCTGGTGCAATAACATATGCGTGCTTCCATAGAGAAGAAATATTACTGTTATATGCAATGGCTACAACTGATAACTAAAACATCTTCCAATTATACCTTTAGCTGCCATACATTTCCATTTTTCTCTGATTGAAGAAACAACTCTGAATAACACTCAAATCTCCATTGTGTTATGCTTTGAAAATCTTTGCTCCAACAAATTTACATTAAGTGATCTCATTTAAATCTGCTCACAACAAGCCGTACTGCAGATCACTATTACCCTTGGAATGATATATTAAACCGATTTGGGCCTGAAGAAAATAAAATGTTGAGGTTAATGGTTAAGCACAAGACATTCCATTAATCACATCTTTGAATAATCCATTTCACAATCAAATGCCTTTATTCGTGTTTTCACGGGCTTGTTGTAATTTTCATTTCAATAACCATGGATCAACTCTCACATCAAATTTTGAAAATGTAAATGAAAATATTGATAAAGTTGGAGTTACAAAACCTAGATTGCTCATGATGGCTAAAACCAATGTATGCATTAGTGGATGGTAAAGATGAGCCAAGGAACTCATACCTTTCTTTTATGGAAACATATTCATAAGCTAGAAATGATGACTATTGTTTGAAATGGTTGTAATGACAATGAAAACAGAGATCAAAGATACCCAAAATCGTGTTCTCAAAATTCCATCATCATGTTGTTCAAAATATTATTGATATGGACATTCCATATTTGTTCAAATGTTGCTACAAGGCTTGAATACAAAGGTTGATTGTGTTTTTTTATTTGTGGAAGCAAGTAACCATGATGTTTCACACAAGATGGCCATGAATCAAAAGGATGGAAAAGATATTTTAATAGTCCATTGTATTCAACCTATTTGTCATCAACTATGAGTGTGCCAACCCATTGAATGCATTTACCATATGTATAAAATGGTGGAAAATCCATATACCATATAAAATGTGGCTCTCAATAATTTTGAATTATGAAGATGTGAACCATCATGTGCACCAGTGAACCAAGCAAACAAATCAAAGAAATCATGCCTATGTTTTCCACCTTGCTTGTATGATAGCATACTCTTATGAAGGAATGGCTTCTACATCAACTATTTATGTTGTAAGTTCTTGTGGAGCCTATTCCTTTCTTTTAGTTGTGGCCTTGGCTTGTGCATGTGTATCAAATTCTCTCCATACTGGTTGTATTTGTGTGGAAGTAGCAAATATTCCTTTCTTCCAATGGTTTTCTAGGCTTGTCCATGTGCATGAACTGGTGCTTATCTTCTTACTGCTGGATCTTGTGTGACAGCAGCAAATAATTTTCTCATGCTTGGATGTAGGAAAGGTGTAGGGAAGGACTTGACTTGGATGTGCATGAATTGGAATGATGAAGTGTTAGAATTGAGTGGGAAAGGATGGGAATGGAAAAAAATGCTATATAGAAAATGGAAATGGTAATGCTAAGTGGTTCTTCATGCCAAATTCCTAAGTCTTTAATAAATCAAAAACTCATGCTATTTTACCTCAAGTTTTACCTCCATGGAATCCTTGATTGGCATGGATGGAATGATGTCTGTTGGAGCTGATGTAGGCCAAACTATTGTGAGAGAGATGTATATGAGATCTGAAAGTAAATGAGGTTGAATCTAATCCGAACTATGTTGTACTGGTTGCATGTAAGACTACTAACTGCTGGAAGAAAATGGAAAGAAATTGCAAAACTACTAAAACAAATGATGTTGCAAGTCATTGTTGAAACCATTAGATTACATCATCTTCAGCTGCTACAAAACCGAGGTACAATTCTTACCATGTGAATGAATGTGTTGAAGTCGAGCATGGAAAGAAATCATTGGATTACCGGCCATTAATGTATGTCGTTAACCAATGTGAAGCAACTCACCTTTGATGACAGTGAGCTCTAAAGTACCTTAGTGCATCTTTATAGGTACGAATGAATGTGCTGGAGTCGAGTCACCTCCAATATTTTTAAATCAAGAGGCATTAATGAATCCCAATAATTAACAACAAGGAAATCTGCCATTGAGTCATGCAGATCCTAGGGCACTATAAAACTCTAATATTGATACCAGATGATGTGTTGGAGTCAATGGGACAATACCATTGGAAGTTGGACCTTAATCATCCAATATGAGTACAAAATAAATGATTGTGACTAATTATAGTGAAAAATAGAAGCAACATGAAACTCAAAAGTGGAAAGTATATGTGAAGTCATGATGTAGTAGTGATAGAAAATAAAAAGGTCAAGTTTGACTACATAAGCAGTGGAAAATGGTACTTCGACATGAATGGAATTTTATATATTTGAAAGGAGAAAGTGAATGAATCTACCATAGCACAATTGGCCTCTTGAGGGGTTTCTTTTGGAAGCAATTGGTATGACCGGTGTGATGAGCTTAATGTCATCTTAAAAGGATTATTGGAAGGTAGCAATGGGACTTGACTTCGAAAACATTGGTCTCTGTATTGTTTTCCACGTCAATATATCCATTTTATGTGCTTAATCCATTTGAAAATTGAGAAAAAGTATTCGAGAGTCACTCGTGCATGCATTGATCTTCTTCTTCCAAGGACCTACAAAAACCTAGCACTTGCCTACAATAAAACATGAGATGATGGAAAAAGAGAGGTGATTTCTCTCTCTTCACCCAAAACTTATGAAAAAAAAAACAACAAGGAATTACTTATAAAACAAATCCAAAGAAAAATGAACGAAGCAAATTCAATTTATACCTTGGGGAGAGCGATGGCGATCTAGACTCACCAACAGTATTTCGATCATAAATTATTTGTTCCTTGTCCGATTTGAGTGATTAAAAAACCAAGTGAAAGTAAATTCATAGATATAATTCCATTAGAAATAGGTTTTAAAAATTATATGTGATGATATTCCAAATTTTCTCAGTAACAACATGCATGACAAGGTGTTACTCGAATTTCGGACTAGACCAACAATCACTGTTTTGGGAATAACGTTTTCGTTTGATAACAGATTGATGTGATTCCAATTGGAGATGAAAGTAGATTCATATAGGTGTATCCATATGAAATAGGTTTTGAATCCAAAAATAATTTATGGGTCAACTATGCCAATGAACAGTCTAGGAAACTGAGTTTTAAAAATGTTGATTTGTGATAGGCGGTCGGTATATTGGTCATAAAATGTTTTTACGATATTGGAATTGAGTGATTAAAATTGATTTGTAAACTAAATTAATATGGGAATGTACCAATGAAATATGTTTTCAATATATATCCAATAAGACATCCAAAAGGTCATTGTCCCTGCTCTTTTCCTAAGCTGCATGCTTAACACCCTGTTAGTATTTTGACCATAACTTTTTCGTTTGATTCCCAATATCAAAAATTTAAATTGTTTTGGAAAATAGATTCAAAGGGATATTTAGAAATGAAAATTGTTTAAAAAATACTTCCATTTGGTCTCTCAAAAATGGACTATACCAACTGTGTTTTAGTAAAAATTTCAAGTCAAAATGCCACAAAAATCAAATAAATGAAATTTGGCTCCCAAAAAGTGACTGGAATAGGTGTGGATGTTTTTAATAATATAAATTTCAATATAACGCACATTCATACCCAAAATTTCAAGCATTGAGTACCTATATTGACTTACATAGTGTGTTGCAACTGTTATTGCAACTCTTAAAAATGATATAATGTTTCAAATAAAGCCTGTGCATTTTTATGGATGTGTCATATAGAAATGAAAAATAAACAAATACCATGATGATCACACAAGTTTCAAGCTTGAATGGTTCCATAATCATTTGTCTCATTTTCACATGGAGTCTTCATTCACCAATGCTTAATTCCTCTTACCACCTTCACTAATTACTGTAAAAAAATTTCAGGAAGGATTTTTGTAACAAATAGAGACAAATTAAATTTTGAAAATTGAAGACAAAAATGATTTAAGCATTTTGTTCAAATAGTCAACAATTCCGAAGCATTCCTGAAAACATCTCATAACCATTCCTTATCTTTCTATGTTATGATCTTCCAGATCGCAACAAGGTGCGGGAAGAGAGCATACTTATTGAAAATAAAAACTAAAAAATACAAAAGCATGGTTTTATTCTATTATTATATCCTACCCTATTCTACTTGGAAATATAAAAATTGTTCAAGTGTATGCATATTTCCAATGTAACCACGTGCGCAACAGAATTATAAACATATTCACACTCAAGTTTGAAAAATGTAATTAAAATCATATGAGAGTGTGAGAGACCAGCTGTAGGAAAAAATATGATACAAATAAGGAAGGTAGAATGAAATAATGATGTGACCTGGTAGCTACTTCTAACCATATTTCAATAGAACTATGATATTCTTGATTCCCTTCTTGGTTTAGATCACACTGCATCTCCTCTTTGTCCTCCTCAATCTCAGGTTTGAATGATTGATCCCCATTAGATATATGTGGTTCATGGACTCTTGGTTCTTCTTTCACTTCTGGAGAGGTGGATAAGTTTTTGACTGCTTTCAATATGTGCTCTTCCTAAGAAGAATAAATCACAGCTGCCGCTAGGATTTCATAGAGTTCTTCCAAACTTATGTTCATCCTTGAATCCATCGTGTTGGCAATCTTGTATTCATAATTGGATTAGTAGAAGGGGGGGTTCTTACATCACCCAAAATTTAACTACAATCTGAAAAATCAATTAAACTAGTTGCATAAATAAAATCTCTCTTACAGAAAAGAAATCACACACATTTGCAAAATTGGAAATCACACTGCCCTTAAAAGCAAATTCAATCAAAAGAAAAAAAAAACAATCATGCATCATACATGCTCTATTTTAACAATGCATCTACCAAAGAATGTCAGATGTACTTTTGCACCATTGATAACTTCCTCGACAACGACACCAAAATGTTGGTTGAATTAATTGTCTAATTAAATAAACAACCAAAACTACCAGATATAAATTATCACCCCGAGGAAGTATTTTATTTCAAAGCTATCGTGCAAGATCTATGCAAGCACAATTTCTACCTAACATTGTTGATCTATTGGTACGAAATTGAAACTCTTTGTAAACTATATCACACCTTCTTGAAAGTAAATCAAACCTCAAACCTATTCATAAAATCACATTGTAAATATAACTTAAAATAGAATCAACTCTTTATGAAGCAATATCTAGTTGCATAAATCTAAAAGAAATGCTATGTTGTCCAACAATCTATCAAACAAATTAACAGGAAAGAAACTATGATAAATCTAATGAATGAAATCATACAACTATGATAAATATAATGAATGAAAGCATGAACTAAATGATAAACAAATATACACAACTACAATCAACACTATTAGCATCTACTCAAGGAAGAATTCCCTTCCTCCACTGATCAGAGTTGGATCTCCACAATAAAAGTCGACAACTCCAGAATTAAGAAACTACCAGCAGGTATTGTCATGATGAAATGATTACAACAGAGTCTGGATCAAATTCTATAGCATAGCATTGCTTGCTCTCCCTCGCAATACACCAGAATGATTACATATTTATACATAAACTTCTCTCATGAGAATGAGAAACCGAATTCCCAACTTGGAATCTGTTTCAACCAATTACTAATTTATAAAACCGGAAGCAACAGTAAATATGAGAATTACATGTTTATAGAACCATCCATGTATTTCAAACTATAGCTTTGTTTGACTATTTTTGCAACAGATAGGTAGTTGAGGCCGTTACGCACAAAACCCATGTCCCGGATTTTCGAGATTCTTCTTCATCTACCCGCAAATCGCAACGCAAATCAATGTTTTCTTATCTAGCATGTGTTTTTTGTTAAGGTCGTTTGATCATGAGCTAGAGGCTCCCATGTTGGACTTGAGCATGAATTGAAATCACAAATCCATATAATCAATCCTATGAATGAAACCATGTTGTGAATATCCATGTGGACGTGTGCTAGCATGCCAACTTTGGAGGCTTGAACCATGAGTGTTGCTGCTGTTAATATGAAAAATCACTCCATAAACCTTCATCAGTAAAATTATGCATAATATTCTTCAATTCATCAAAAATAAAGGAAAATAATCATTATTAACCACTAAAGCATCAATGGAAGTAATATGGTATTTTATGGGCAATTACAGTAAATGGATGGAAAATGGAATGATAAATGGATAATAATATGAAGAAGAGGGATGAAATATATGTTGATGGGTGATGAAAATATGGACAAATCCATGACCCAACATTTTTCCTGTTTTTTATCTCAGTCCAGTCAAGTGGAGTACACCTTCTTTCCAAATGCTTCCAGGATTCCATTCGAACAATTGTACAGTATTGTGAAGAGCTCTATTTTGTGGGTCATGTATAAAATCCCAAATTTCATGTTGGTTTGTCTTTGTCTTATTAGCTACTTTTTCGCCTTGATGATTCCTTTTTTTTCAAGTTGTTTTTTGCATGGTATCCTTATATTATGTTTAACTATTATGAAACCTCTCTTACTAGCAATAACAACAATCGTAGCTCATCTCACAATAGAACAAGTTTCACATGAGATCATTGCTTTGGACCTTATTGTTGTGTTGCCCATTCCTACAGACAAGAGTGTTAAGGTATGGTGTTATTATTTTTTTTCATGCTTAAGGGATGTTATGTCCTTTGACATTTGCTCAAGATTAAAGTTGGGTTTCTTATCTATCTATAACATATGTCGATATTTAAAATAGTGTTTCGTATTTGCATGTTGTCGTTCGATTTGTTAAGGAATGTGACTCCATGCTTCAAAACATTTCACCTCAATCCCTTCATGGTAAGATACAACGGTAGCAAACCTTTCCCTCTGCGTTAGTCCTATTGCTTCAGAGATCTGAATATTTTTCTCATCAGGTCAATACCATGCAAGAATGCTTCATGAGGGATAAATTGACAAAGAATTGCAGTTCTCAATTGAAGGACTTTCTGCAATTTTTAGATGTAACTCCCAAGTATAATATGATGTGAATTCTTGTTTGTGATGTAATTGATGTTTTATATGGTTTTTATGGTATGTGCATCAAACTTTAGTACTATTTTATGGAAATTTCTAGGGTTGTCTAGTTGTTCGTCCGAAACTGAACCTTGTCGAGCAAGAACATCATTTTACCCCTGAATTTTCCCTAGAAGATAATGCTGACCAAAGAGTTGGTCTTGGTATATTTCCTTCTGATTTCTTCATTAACGGCCTCTCTTATTTTTAAATTTTCATACTTTAAATGCCTTTGTGTTTTCAATATGCAATATGGAATTTTCTTATTATATGGTATATTAAATTAAATGTAATGGTGACTTGGATTTCAGTTGTTTGAAGAGAGGAATTTTGTGTTTTATTTTTCCAACCACCCTACAGATATTCTGATAAGTGACTAACTTAATTGGTTATTTTTTCCGACATTTTCATACATTGTCCAAAACAGAGGGCAGTGATGGAGGCAGTTATGAATATTCTTGGAGATCGATTGCAAGTCTGTGTTCTTCTTCAAGGCAGCAAGGTATCTGATGACAGAATCCGATGACATCCGGCATGAAGTACATTTTTTCGGTTTGCAATGATGAAAAGTACTGTACCTTCCAATTTCTTTAAGCATCGTCGAATTTTTGAAGTCCTTAGCGTAGGTTTTTCGACGACACTATGTCGTCGGATATGCGATGGACGTGTGTCGAATTTGTGACGGACATGTGTCGAATTTGCGACGGCACTTGGAGGATGAGTCGTGAGATATTCGACAATAGTGTGTCGAATTTTGGATGACACTTGGAGAATGAGTCGTTGGATTTTTGACGTCCTTGGGATATTTTTTGAAATAATATAAAGACATATTTCAAATAGTTTAAACCCATATTTCCAATGATAAATAGGTTCATATCGTCAAATATTCGATGACTGACGAATTATAAATATAAACATTTTTAAACATTCCGACATGTTTTCTATAGAAGCGACGGATGATTTGTGGAAATTATGTATTCCTCAACGGACAATTTGAGGAATTATTTTATTCTTCAACGGGCAGTTGCGAGAAATTATTTTTTCTTCGATAGACAATTTGCGGGAAATTTTTTTTCTTCGACAAACCTCTGTTTGAGAAAATTGTGATGCGTGGAACTTGATTTTTTAAGATTTTCGATAGTATTCATTCACGAATTTTGTGAAAAAATGTCAAATAGAAATATTCCTGATCCAAACGAACACAATCGACAATTGCTTGCTATACTAAGGGATGCAGCGAAATAAAGGGGTGATGGCAAATGTTATTGTCCATGTACTCAATGCAGGGGATTTAATAGGAGAAGAATATTGATCTCAACAGCCACAAAACATTGCAGGGAACATGGACACACTAAGGGGGGGAATGAATATCGTCCATTTGTAGGTTTAGCATTATAAAGTTTTTTATATTCTTTGTTTTGGTAAATGTATGTATTATTTTAATATTTCCTATATTAAATTATATATATTGATGTTTTCATGTATTTATAAAGGAAAGGCACCCTACAGCATATCATCTAGAGGAAGTGCTTTCATAAAAAGTTCCGGATCAGGATCATGCAGCATCTATGTTTAATGGAGAACAAGTGAATGATCATAATGAACAAGATGATCATAATGAACAAGATGATCATACTGATAACGTAGTTGAAGATGATTTTACAAATACATTGATCCATGATTCATTTAATGTTAGAATGGATGATGACGATGATGATGATAATGAAAATATTGATGACTTTGATGATGTTCATGATATTCCTCTTCTCGATAAGGGAAAAGAACTCCTTTATGAATGCTCCAAAACAAATCTTCCCTCTGTTGTATTGTTGATAATGAACTTAAAGGTTATGAATGTTCTTTCAAACATATCAATCACACGAATGCTTAGGTATGTAAAATAATCCATCACATATATACGATCGTGATAAATTGTATCTGTATTCCTCTAATAATTGTATTGTTAACTCATTATTGATCATCATATGGATGAAGAGTGTTTCATTAATATTATTTATTTATTGCATTAACTATATATATATATATATATATATATATTATGTAGCTTGATTATTGAATTTTTGTTACCACCATCAAATATTTTACCTCTCACATATCAAGATTTATCTTTCATCATGAAATATATTGGAATGCATTATGAAGCAATTCATGCATGCCCTGATGACCATGTTATATATTATAAGCAGCATGAATTTGCAATAGAATGTCCAGAATGTCATATAAGTAGATATCGAACAGATCATGTAACCAAAAAAGTACCTCACAAGGTTCTTCGTTATATTCACATCATTCAACATTTGCAATGACTGTTCAGGTGCAATAACATAGCACAATTTATGGATTACCATGCCAGAAACAGAATTCAATATGATGTTATTTGAATGCCTACAGATGGTTCTGCTTTTAGAGATATAGAGGAAAGTGGCCTCACTTTAAAGAAGAACCACGTAATCTTAGGATTTCTTTAGTAGCAGATGGTGTTAATCCATTTACATGGTGTGGCCTATTTTTGTTATCAACAATAACATTCATCCATGGTTATCAATAAAGAGGGAGCACATAATGTTGTTGATGATTATTACAGCTATTTTGTGTCTATGACTCTTTTATTTCTAATGTAGTTGTGGCATCTCATTTGTCATATCATGTTTCTTAATTTCATTTGTATAATTTTTATTTTACTCTTGTGCAGGGTTTATATATCTTAATGGTTCACATAATTATATATTTTATATGTACTTCAAATCAATCAGGTAAGTTCCAAGTCAAAGATATGAATGTATATATCGAACCTCTTATAGATGAGCTACTGAAGTTATGGAATGGAATCACTATATATAACGTATCTAGACCAATACGACAAAGGTAATTTCAATTCCATGCAATGGTTGTATGGACAATACATGATGCCCCTGGGTTAACCCAATTTTGTGGTTTGTGTTTTTAAGTTCCACTTTAATTGCATTTAATTTATGAATTAGTTAATATAGTTTATATATAATTATAATTGACATAGATAATCCATATCTATATATTGTAGGTCTTTAGACAAAGGGTAAATTTGCATGTCTAGTTTGTGGTCCTAATATAAAATATCGTCGCTCAAAAAGCTTAAGAAAGGAGGTGTTTGATGAGTATAGGAATTTCCTCTCTAAGAATCACAAGTATAGAACAACCAAAAAAACTATTTTCAATGGGAAGCAGGAGAATGCATTAAAACCACGAAGAATGACACCTCACCTTTGGAAGATGCAATACAATAGAAATCGTCAAGTTGGTACGTATGGATCATCGTATATGAATTGTTATGTATTTTAATTTTTATTGTGAGTTTTTTACTGTAGTGGTCATATTTGATTTATGATGTAATTTATTTATAAACTAATATTCATGATGTCCATAGTGATCATGAAGGAATTAATGGGCTTCTATGAGGAATGAAAAGTTATCCTATACAATTCAGCAGGTTGCCCTACTATGAGCACCTACAAATTGCTCATTTTTTTGATACAATGCATATTGGAAAGAATGTGACTAAAACATTATGGTGACTTCTAGAGCTAAGGAGGGAGAAAGATAAAATTGTGAAATCTTGCAAAGACATTCAAGAAGGAAACCATGCAATTAAAGATGTCGTCCAATTTCATAGCAACAAAGACAATATTAATATAAACTCAATTCCATGGATGTTTACAGAGCAGCAAAGCAATGTTGTCAAAGAAGTAATGTGGAAAATTAAATTTCCCACTAGAGTTTTGCAAGCTTGAAGAATATCATAACAAAAAAAGGTGATTTTGCAGGGGTCAAAATGCATGATTGGCACATCTTCATCAAGGTAATTATTATTGTTATGTCCATATAAAAAAAAATTCATTTTATTGCATAAATTTTTTTTCTTGTTTGTATACTATTTGTTTAAACAATGGTGTGGTTTGTATATTGATACAGTATGTTCTACCTCTCTCTCTCCCAAACAACTTCAACAACAATGTCAAACAAGTTATATATAATCTTGGTAAATGCATGAGGTAACAAGCGATTAGTTGCTTGTGCTTAGTGTTTCTTTAATTCTTCATATAATTTATATTTGTTTTTTGTGCAATATTACATGATATGTAATTTAATGTTTTTTTTTGTTAAATATTGTTATTAGTTTGCATCACTTGTAGATGCTTGACATCTAAATAAATCCATAAAGAAGATATAAAGTATTGGAAGAGATCAATTCCTCGTCTCATGTGTGAAATGCAAAAGCATCTACCTTCGGCATTTTTCAATGCATAGGAACACTACCTCATACACCAAGTTGAGGAGATTGAGTTGTGTAGACATGTGCACTCAAGGTCCATGTGGATGGTTGATATGAACTTCAAATTTATGAAGGGTTTGGTGAGACAATGAGCACATGCTGAGGGTTCTATGATGGAAGGATATACGGTATACCAAAACATGTTGTTTGTTAGTGAATATCTTCCTAATTTAGCATCAAAGCTTAATTTACATCACATTTGTGATCCAGACTCCAATAAAAAATTTGAATGGGAGCAACTGAAGGCGAAAGGTAGATCGAGGAAGGTGAAAGGTAATTATTAGCTAGTGGATGTTAATTATATCGTTCATATTCTAATTGCATTTTCAATTTATTGCATCAATTAAGAGCATATACTTTGTTCAAAAAATTTACATATGTCTTGAATTTTAATATTCATTGTCATCAAGCAGTTGATCGAGAGTGGGATGCAATTCATTTATACATCACAAACAATCTTGACTGGATGAAGGTATGGATTGAACAATGCAAACAATCGGGTCATGGAATATCATGGGAAGGTGTGGCTTCATTGGTAAAAATAGCAAATCGCAATGGAGATAAAAATATTACAGAAAGGGAAATCTATTTAGCACATGGTTTAAAATATAAAATGGCAAGCATATTAATCAATCACTCTAAATATTTTATTTTGCAAATTACAGTTTGATGTACATGTTGTTCTTTTCCATGTATTGCTGCATAACTATTGAATCATTGTGTAATCTTTTCATGAAATTCTTGTTGTAGGTAAAACACCATAAGGCTATGGTCTGCAATGGTTGTAGATATTGAACCAATGTGAACAAGTATTTTAGTCAGAGGTTCTAGGTAAAGCGGGCTAGTCATTTGTTGTGATACACGATCCAAGGGGAAGGCCGGTAAAGTATAACCTAGATGATGGTAACAAAGAGGGTTCTCTGGAAGAAGAAGACGATTATGAAGAGCATGATCAACATGAGTTAGATGATGATCATCATCCAGCAAAATATGTCCAAGAATTAGTTGAATCAGATGATGTAGTAGACAATTCCCATGAAGATTATATCGACGATGACATGATGAGCGTAACTGACTTAGATGACGATGATGATATGGAAAATCCTTACAATGTTGACTCTGGATATGATGATATGGATGATGACTTGGATGAAGAAGATGATGAAATATATTGAAAGGTAAATATTTAATTAGACCTATTCTTTTATCTTTTTTTTTAAAGAGTTACCAACATCATCATCATCACCATCATCTTCATCATCATCATCATCATGTTGATCATCATCGTCACTATCATCATCATCATCATTGTCAGCATCATCATCGTCATTATCATTATCATCATCATCATCATCATCATCAAGAGTGTCATCATCATCATCATGACCCTCATCATCATCATCATAATCATAATCAGGTATCATCATCATCATAATCATAATAATCATCATTATCATTATGATCATCATAATCATCATCATCATCATCATCATCATCATATAAATCATCATAATCATCATAATCATCATATTCATCATCATAATCATTGTCATCGTCATCATCATCATCGTCATCATCATCATCGTAATCATCATAATCATTGTATTCATCATCATCACCATCATCGCCATCACCATCATCATCATCATCATCATCATCACCATCACCATCACCATCACCATCACCATCATCATCATCTTCATCATCATCATCATTATCATGATGTTTAGCATCATCGTCTTCATCATCATTATGTTCATCATCATCATCACCATCATCATCATGTTGATCATCACTGTCTTCATCATCATGATAATCATCATCATGATCGTCTTCATCAACATCATCATTATCATGATGTTCAGCATCATCATCTTCATCATCATGATGTTCATCATCATCATCTTCATCATCATCATCATGATAATCATCATCATCATCGTTGTCTTCATCATCAACGCCCTCATGATGTTCATCATCATCGTCTTCATCATCATCATCATCATGATTATCATCGTCGTCGTCGTCATCTTCATCATCATGACCCTCATCATCAGCAGCAGCAGCATCACCATCATCACCATAATCTTCATCATGGTGATCACCATCATCTTCATCATCATGATAATTAGATGTAGCATCGATCTTCTCCATGAACAAAAATCCAATCATGAGACTTCATCAATAAGACAATTCAAAAATGCATGCACTTATATACATACTAGCCACTAAGTGGCTTATCTTCCTTGTTTCTAGTATGGCATTGAATTCAGATTTTTATTTTTCGACATTTTTTATTATTAAAATAAAAGTGACTTTATGGAAAAGTCAAAAGTAATGAGAAAGTCAAAATTTAAGATAGATTGTATGAATAATATGATCATTCTCAATTTAAAAGTAAATATAATAACAACGACCAATTTTGTGAAAATAAACATTAAAAAATTAATCAAAGTATTATTTGTTAACTTTTTATATTAAATATTTATTTTGTGAAATATTTTTTTAATAATTTTATAAGTAATTATTTTAGATATTCTAAGATCAAGAATAAATATATTAGATGGTGGATGATTATTAACAAGTGGATAAAGTATTACAAAATCATTGTAATATTTGAATATCAAGAATGTTAAAATATACAACCATCTTACCTTCTTAAATGGATAAACTTAGGAAATATGTTTTTATTGGACATTTTTGTGGAGTTTATTTTTCCTTGTTTATATAGGGTTTTTCTTGCAACATGACCATTAGAGGTTTTTGTGAAAATTGGGGCATGGTTCTCCAATGTGACAAGCACATTGATACTTTGAATACAATAATGTATTAGTGCTCCATGAATTTCCTACATTATATATATATATATATATATATATATATATATGCTTTGAAATCAAGATTAAAGATACTAGATGGGAGGTTTTAGTGAAAATTGGGTCATGGTGCTCCAATGTAACGTAATTGAAATTGAACTTTAATATTGTAACTACACATTGGATTTTCAGTTGTGATTACATGTTAAATTTCAAAATTGAAATTGAAATTGAATTGCAATGTTAAATTGTAATTGAATTCTAATGTGTAGACTGTAATGTAATTGTAATTTAAATTTTAAATTGTAATGATGTTGACGATGATGACGATGATGGTAATGGCGATGATGACTGTAATGATGTTGATGATGATGAAGATGACGATGAAGATGACGATGATGATGGTAATGGCGATGATTACGGTGATGATGATAATGATTGCGCCGAGAGGCGCTCTACAGCCCAGTATGGGGGATATCTTGTAACGTTATGTAACGTTACGCAATGTTACGTAACTTTACATAGCGTTACATAGATGTCGGCTATAGAAAACAAAACTTTTAATTATATTCCAAAATAAATCTCGGCCACAAAAACAACCTAATTTGGGAGAGATGTTGTAATGTTCTTACCTAACAAAATAATAATAATAATAAATAAATAAAATTAATTATTGGCCATAAAAAATGTCGGTGAGAAAAACAACACAATATAGGGCAGATGTTGTAATGTTTCTACTTAACAAAATAATAAAAAATAAAAAATTGAATTATCGACAAAAAAAATGTTGGTCGTGCACATGGTTTTAAAACCATGTGCAAGGCCTTCTAAAAAAACCCATGGTTTTATTGTACATGGTTTAGGAGGGCCTTACAAATGGTTTTAAAGCCATGTGTAAGGCCTCCTATACAACCCATGGTTTTATTGTACATGGTTTAGGAGGTAGTTGCAAATGGTTTTAATACCATGTGCAAGGCCTCCTAAACAACCCGTGATTTTAGGACCTTGCACATGGTTTTAAAACTATGTATGGGGGAGATGTTCTAATGTTCTTTCCTAAAAAAATAATAATAATAAAAAATATTATATGCAGCCATAAATAGTATTAAATATTAATAATAAAAATATTATTTGTGGACCTTAAATAAAAAGATGTGCCTTTTGGTATGAATCACATTAAAGCTGATAGTTGAGTGCAATACTTAAGAAGAAGTCTGCACCTCCAAAGATTTGATCCCTCTCGGCGCTTGATAGAGCCTAGGATTTGGATCTATGCTGGTGATAATGGCAATGATGATGATGATGATGATGATGATGATGATGATGAAGACGATGATGGCAATGATGATGATCATGATCATGATCATGATGATGGCAATGATGATGATGGTGATGGCAATGATGATGATAGCAATGATGATCATGATTATGATCATGAAGATGGAAATGATGATGATGATGACGATGATGATGATGACGATGATGACGATGATGATGATGATGATGGTGATGATGATGATGATGAGGGTCATGATGATGAAGACAATGATGATGAAAACGACGATGACGACGACGACGACGATGATGATGATGATGAGGGTCATGATGATGAAGATGATGATGAAGAAGAAGACGACGATGATGATGATGATGAAAATGATGATCATGATCATGATGATGAGGATCATGATGATGAAGACGATGATGATGAAGATGATGATGATGAAGACGACAATGATGATGAAGATGATGATGATGATGATGATGATGATGAGGGTCATGATGATGATAATGATGATGAAGAGGGTCATGATGATGAAGACGATGATGAAGAAGACGATGACGATGATGATGATGATGATGATGAAAAAAATCAATACAATCAAGATCCAGGTCAAATTTAACATTACTCGATGTAAGAGGAAGGTATTGATGCAATATGACTAGATAATTAGTTATGCAATCTTAAGGCATATTTGTAATTAATGAAGGCATGATTTAGGATTAAGGAGGATGAATTCACTTATGGATGAACAGCATGGCACATTAGATGGGGAAGTACACACATTAAATGATGGATAACAACATCAAGGTAAGACAAGACATTCGTTTTAAATAAGGCATTAAATGATTGAGATTGGTTTTATGGCCCTTGTCAACTTAATAAAACACATTTAACATTATGGACACCAGCTACATGATTTTATGACCTCTTGTGCCTATGCAACTTTCTCTACAGCATTTTTTCCATCGTTCGGCCCTCCGACGAGTAAGAAAACAGAGGGAGATAACTACAAATTTCTCTACAACATTTCATCCATTCTTCGGCTCTCCGACGAGTAAGAAAACAGAGGGAGATAGCAGTAACTTTCTATACAGCATTTTTTCCATCCTTAGACCCTCCGACGAGTAAGAAAACAGAGGGAGATAGATGTCGATTTGGAGAGAGCCATTACACTGGGTTCGAGTTCGAATGCGATAAGGACCTCCGCAATAGTATTTCGTCCATCCACAATATCAGGACCTCTGAAGAGAAATAAAAGGGAGATAGGTTATTTTGAGGGAGCCAAGGGTTCGACTTCGATTGCAAAGAGGTGCCCTCATTATTGCACTATGTTGTTTTACTGCTTAAGCTCTTATGTACAACGATTTAACCCTTCACGTTCAATGAATTGTTTTTACAGGTGACTCCCAGGTTGGTTATTTGCGTTGAGTTTTATGAATGAAAGGATGACTATGAAGGGCCAACAACCAGTATGTCAGTTACCAACCTTTCATCCACTACCCTGTATTGTTTCATTCACTTCCCTCAATACTTGTCTTAAGGGCACAATAATTAGGGGTTTAATTGAGCCTTCGCCTTATATAGAGGATGGTTTCCAGCTTGTTATTAGCAATCCAATTAAGTTGTAGGTGTTTTCTTAAGTGTTGGTCCATGATTATTGGAGCTAGGCCATGATTATTTGAAGGCTGCTAGATATGGCTTGTGACTATTTCAAGGCTGCTAAGGCTAGGTTGTGACAGTTTGAGCCTACCTAGGTTAGATCGTAACCCTTATTGACCTGCTAGTGTTTGGTTGTGAATATTATGATCCTATTAAGGTTGAGCCGTGACCATGGTTGGACTCTTACGGTTGGTACTTTCCATTGAACTTGGAGACATATGGTATTTGTGCGATTCAGCTTTACAATGGCATGCATGATTACAATAGATTTGGAACTTGTGAGGACTTGGAAACTATAATTGGAAATGGGTATTGATAACAAAAACAATATTGAATTAGACGATAACTTTGAAAATGGGTATTGATAACAATATTTCTTTAATCGTGCAACCTAATTATTGATTGACTATTGAATAACCTGTCCCTGAAACTAAAGGGGGTCCCCCTCCACTAGCCAGTATGCTTGCATTGAATGGAGATAGTTTCTTGCTCGAATGAGAAGAATTTCCAATATTTGTGTTTCTTGTTAGGCCATTAATGAAGATTGAGACCCAAATGCACCAAATTCACTTGTAAATGCATGCATTGACATTGAAAAACCTTGACTCCTAGGTAGCCATGTAGCATCAACTGTTGTGCTTGAACTCTTTCATGATATGTCACACTTAGAAGGAATTTCATCCAATTTTTGAATGAGTAAATCCACAACATAATTATTATCTATAATGTGCATGTGTTTATGGCATTCATACTTTGTTCTGAACTCCAAAGACTTGTTAATAAATTGTTTTGCAAGAGAAGCCTTAACACCAAATCGAGGATTCGGGATTTTAGTGAGATTTTAGACTAGAAAGATTCAAATATAGATTACAAGTTACAACTACTATTATCACAGGTCAACCAGCTAAAAAACAGGATACCAACCAGCTTGTAGATGAAGATCAACCACTTGGGTGAAACAGAGGAGCTAAACAGCATTAGGTATTCATTACAAATATTAACCGAGAAAAATAAATATCAATCATGCATCACAGAAGGTTACTCAGACAAACAACATATTAGATAGAAGTTAAGCCATTCAAACAACCAAGAAAATGTTCAACCAAACAAACATGTTTGTGATTTAGTCAAACACACATGAGAAAAGTCAAAGAAGGTTGGTCGGCTCCATGAAAGTGAGGTGTCATTGATGCACCTACCAAGGTACAAATCTCCCCAAAGACATTTTCCCCTCGTGGGCCACTTGTGATAGTGTTGGTGCTTATGCTTGTGTTTGTAGATGGGGACAGGTGCATGTCACAAGCGAATTTGGCAGAATAGATACCCCTCAACAGTGTCCACTTATCTAAAGGATGCTCTCATAGCCTATGAGACCCTTTTTACCACATTGTAATATCTCACATCAAATAGTTGCTACTTGTTGGTGTTCATTGAAAGCATATCAATCAAAAAACAAAAAACAAGAGAAAGGTCAACCAAGTACTAACTAGATAAATCAGAATGTCCAAAAATATTAATCGAATGTTCAAAGTCAATTATCTAGAACAATGTTTGATAAGAATTTCATAGTTTGGCAAGGGCGGTATTATATGAGATGCAATCATTAGGGATGCAATATTGAAGGAACTGTTAAAAATACATGGAAATTGTCAGCACAGATCCATGATAATATTACTTGGACTTGTAGAATTCATGCCCTGTAGCAACCCATAGACTATATTAGGAGATCTATCTTTTGATATATTAACCAACACAACAAATCTTGCAAATAACAAAAACCAACATCATTAAAAATAGATTGTGGATTTATGGGAATGCTCCCTTGGAGAATACGACGCATTTCTCCACCATCAAACCGCCTTGTCCCTCTAATCTTGGGTCATTTTCGACTATAAATTAGCAGTAACAAGACATAACCTTTGAATATGGGTTGAATATAAGGGTTGAAATACATTTCTGGGAATTTTTCAGTCTTAAAAGGTGATGAATAACAACATAAAACTAGCTTTGGTAAGTTCTAGTCCAATTTAGATGGTTAAAGCTCCAATTTTGGGCATGAGAAGGCATGGTAAGAGAACTCAATTCTCATTTACAAACTATTTGGAGGGGTTTTGAGTGCATTGTGTTCCCTAGAATAACAATATACAAATTTGATATAGCCTCTTGCATTAGGGAAGGTTCCAAAAATATAAACAATAGTCATAAAAGCCTTAAAAAATCCAGGTTTGATGTGTGTTAGGGATTCATGTGTATGAAACGAAATCCCTATAGGGGGTAATTTACTTGTGTGACCATTCATGCCTTGTTTGGAGTATTGTTCAACCTGCATGGGGCACTCATGGAAAGTTTGGATAGGTTTTCATGGTAGATTGTGAAGCAATTGTTGTAGCATCATTTGGATCCTTTAGTTTGGTTGAATCCTTGAATCATTACACAAGTGGAATCCAACAAAGCGTTTTGTCCATATATATATGGAATTTAACCTAATAAAGATGCACAATATGGAAGTTTATGAGAATTTTTGGAGCTTGGGTCTCCTTTTGTTCAGTATATGTGACTTCAAAAATATTTGTGTATCTCCTTAAGACTACTGTCAACGTCCCTCTTTGTCAAATTAGGAGCATCAACATAGAACTCCATGGGGGTGCTACTCTATCTAGATTGAGTTATAGAAGAAGGTATGTGATCTTAGATTAGCAATTTCCATCTTCCAACTCGATTTCTAGCAAGATGCTTGATGTTGTTCCTCAAAAATATCCCAGCTTTGGAGTTGGGGCTTCTCCATTGTTGTTTGGAAGGCCAAACCAGGCTCAACCTGCCCAGAATTGATGTTGTCTACAGTTGCTTATTACCTCAAAACTTGGCCAGTTTAAAAAATGGTTAAATTTTGATGGTAGAAACAATGCACAAGATCACCCAAGACTTGTTTATCATGCCCAGAGGTTTTTCATGCCCTTTTTAACTTCCCAGAATGCACTCAGACCTATCCAAAAAAAAAATTATTTCTTGTTACAACTAATTTTGGGTGAAATCATGCCTCTTTAACTCTGTTATGTGCCCAGGCCTTTGATCTAGGGTTTTTCATGAGCCCAGGATTGCCAAAATGTACCCAGATCTACTATGTCCACCACTTCTATCCTCAAAATAAGCCCAGGTCTGCTTCTCTCACTCTATCTCTACCCACATACCTAACAATAATTCAATTTACTCACATTTCTATTACTAGAGTAAGAGGTTGCTTTCTACTGCTAGACATGCCCATAATTGTTGGTACTACTGATTGAGGTTTGTAATGCACCTAGAGTCTAGAAATGATCCCAAAATGTTGTTTAGAGGCTCAGAATAGTTCATATAATGTCCAGGTTTGGGATTTATGGTTGTTTTCATGCCCATATATGTTACTCTCATGTTTTCTTTTCCCACAATCATCCCAGAATTAGAAATGAATGTTGTTTTAGGGCTGCTTGAGGCCACAAACAGACCCAAAATTTCCCATAGTGCTGTAAAAATGGTATAGACCTATCTAAAACGTAATATTTGTCATAGGACAAAGATTTCTAATCCATTTACCAATTACAAGAAATATTTGTCATAAGACAAATATTTCTAGAATGCCTTTGCTTGTAATTGGTAATAACCCCATTAAGTTGGGATCACTTAAAATACTAGGCAATATTGGGACACAATATACTACAGAAGATGGATGAGAAAATGGCTCAAATGAAGACTAGACTAAAGGAAGATAAAAATTGTTAAAATAACTATAACAATACAAAAGGGAACTTACTTCCCTATAGTTGATTTATTGGTGTCTCAAGCCCATCTTGATGAAGAAATGGTTTACTAGAAGATCAAGTTTAAACTCTTCCTAGATTAACCAATTTAAAAAAAAAAAGAACTATAAAGATAACCAAAGGGTTTTTTGTTCTTCTCATAGAGATGAATATTTTATTTTGGAAATGTATGTGACCTATATGCTTAGTGTGGACGAGTACTAAAACCAATAAATACCTTTTTGTTGTTGCAAAAGGTGTATCCTTGTAAGTTAATATAAAGTACAAAGAGTAGGCCTATACATCACTAAATTTCCTTTTTCCACCACAGTGAGGAAGGAAATCATATCCAATTGGGTTGTAATAGTAGAGGACATATTGTAATCTCATAGAAATGCACTTAACATAAATTTTAGTTTCTTAATCTTCCCAAGAAATTTGGAAATCCATTCAATTGAATCCCTTTTTAGGATCCTCATAGTTGCTTTATATCTTTTTTTCCATGAAAGAATTTGTATAAGATAATAGGTTTCATAATTCCACATGTCTCTATATGATTTTATATATGGAAGGCCTTACATAACCCCTCTAAGTTGGAATCACTTAAAATACCAAGCAATTTTGGGACTCAAGATACTACAAGAGATGGAAGAGCAAATGGCTAAGACAATGATTGTTTAAAGAACTATGAGAATAAAAAGGGGGACTGATTTCCATGTAGCTTATTTAATGGTGTCTCCAACATAACTTGAAGAAGAAATGGTTTCCTAGAATATCAAGTTGCAATTCTGCCTAGATAACCAAATTTGGGAAATAAAATTATAAATATAACCAAAAGGTTTTCTAGTTCTTCTCATAGAGATGAATATTTCAATTTGGAAATGTCTGTGTCCTATATGCTTGGAGGGGAGGTGTGATGAAACTAATAAATACTTTTTGTTGTTGTTTCAAAAGGCTTAGCTTTATAAGTCAATATAATGCACAAAGAGTAATCCTTTACATCACTGAATTTCATCTTACTGCCACAATGAGGAAGGAAACCATATCCAACTAGGCTGTAATAGTAGAGGACACAATGTACTCTCCTAGAAAGGAACTTAGCATAAATTTGAGCTTCCTTCCTAGTATTCCAAAAAAAATTTGAAATCCATTCAATTGAAACCCTTTTTAGGATCCTAAAAGTTTCTTTATATCTCTATTTCCATGAATATGATAGAGCAGTGATCCAGAGGACATGCCAAATGGAAACCAATAAATTTCACCCGGAATATAGCATAATTGCTCCTCGGCTCACAAAATTAGCCCATAATTGGATTTTTGCTCATTCTTTGCTGCTAAAACACGCCCAGAACTACTATTCAATTGCATAAGTCAGCCCAAAATATGGATATGAGGCTGCTTTCTACTACTAGACATGCCCATAACTGCTTTAGATAATTTGCATGAGTTCAAGCACCAATAGAAGCCACTTCAAACTTTTTCTTCCACCTTTTTTTCCCATGAAACATGGCACCAGAAAATTATTAATATATAGTGGTGTAATATTTCACAGTTAGGCATACATATTATGTTGAGTTCTTGGGATTAAACCACATGGAACAATTTAAAATTGTCCAAAACTAGTGAATCATTCACCCACTATAAGGGAGAGAGGTGATAGATTTTAAAATCATTAGTGCTTTTCATCCTCGAGGATGGAGATAATCCATCTTTTCAACCCTCCAGGGCATTGACTTTCTACAAGCAATGGAAGTCGGGCATTTCTCCACCTATATAGACTCAAGATTCTTGTGCAAATCATGCTTTGCACTTGTATGAGGATATCCATTTTCCAATTCAACACTTTAAGGTTTCAACAATAAGAGCAACATCCTGTTATGTATCCTACTTCAACCAAAATATTAGTAGCTTCTTCCATATCCATGATTTTATTGTAAGCTCCATGCACGAGTCAGCAAAGTAAGCCCCAGTAAATTTCATGGTTCCATCCACAATATATGCCATCACAGCCTTAAAATGTATATTGTAGAGTATGTTTACAGATCAGATGATGTCCCCACTACCAAGTACCTCCAAATTAAGACCAAAGGTGGCTGCTAACCCTCTAATAGAAAAAGGAAAATCTTCACAAGTGGAACGAAGGAAGAAAGTGCAAGAATGAATTAGGTTGTATAGGGTTGGAAATTAAAACATAGACTTAAAAGATGGATTCACATAAACTTTGTTGGAAATTAATGGATAGTAGTCTAGACATATATATGCCAAAATGAATAGCACTGGAGGGATGGAATTATGAGGGATTGATGTCCAGAGAAGGAATGTTTTCTCCTTATGTTGCATATGTAAGTATTGTGGTTTTCAAAGAATTGATCCAATATAAAATTTCAATAGTGGTATACTTAGTAAATCCTACCCTTTCCTTTCAGTTATAGAAATTGTCCTGATAAGTCTATACATCCTTATTCACCTTATTCATGCCATAGGCTAGCTAGGGTGTAGAATGGAGATTATAGTATAAACGAAACAATTATTCCATGACATTTTTAGGTCTACATTTCCTTTGTCTGTCCTCTATGTTTCCTCATTTCTGGCATATTCTTGCACCTTATATCTGCAAACTCAGGATTGCATTATTCATTTTTTCCAAAACCCGCAAACCCTAATTTCCCTATTGTTTGTCTATTGTTATCTCTCATATACCTCTCAACGTTTGGTTGTAACCCTCAACGATGGATCCATTCCATTCCATTCAATTGAACCCTAAACATGAAGAATCCCATTCAATTCAACCCTAAACGATGGATCTGGATGCAACTGATACAACATCAAAACCATTATGGCTATCGAGACAAGATTCAGACGGGACAAATCAGTGATTTCCAGCAATGTAACTAGAGGCAAAATTCCATTTCCTTGTTTAAACATTTTTCTTCGTGTCAAGCTGAGAATATTGTCATACTGGAGGATCCTGCATCTCTCTCTTGAAGATATTGTAGATACAATGTCTAAATCTAAAAGGCCTCCCTGGGCCTCCCAACCTAGGTCCCACTTGTACAAGTTGTTGATCAACATAAAAGCTTAGTTTTTTTTTAAATAGGTGTTCAGCCTTGAAGATCCACATCTACCATATGAAGCATTTGTTCAACATTATTAAGTACCCTTATTTGAAAATTTTTCTTCAATGACTGAAAATGATCATGCTTGATAACAAAAAGAGGTATAGTCCAGAGAGCAACATCTAAGACGTGTGCATTGAGTTATTGCGTTCATTGGATACAGGGGTAAACACTAAAACCAAGAAGCGTAAAACCATGCATAAATATATGATCTTCATAGACACTTGTGTAAATATCAAGAAAATAGTTAATGACAAAATGAATAGATAAGGATTGAGTTATTCAGTTCATTGAATATAGGGGTAGAATCTATTATTAAACATTTCTTACAGTTTTATAACATTTAGTTTAGGAGAGGGTTGTGATGATTTGGAAGTTTTTCTAAGTTAGATGTAAGCCTACGGGTGTAGAGTAAGGAGAGAGGAGTGGCCAAGAAAATTAATAATCGAGCCAATGTAGACTGGAGAACTAACCTAGAAGTTGTGTGATCAGGTCAGTGTAGTGATAGAAGCTCTCAGAATGTGAACTCATCTATAGAGGTTAGAGAAAGTAATGCATTTCGTCAGATATCTGACATATATACTATACTACTGACGTCTTCAATTCGTTTATATGAATTTAGCCATATCTACAGGGAGCACAATATGAGTGCATACCGTTTATCCAAGGAAGCATTGAATATGAAGGCTGGCCTTATGTCCTTCTCGTAAATTTTAGAAGGAGAAATCATTGACGAAGGCATGATACAATTAATTTAAGAGATTTTTTATTTGTGTGGCATAGTATTTTTTGGTTCTTTCTACTATGGGATACATCAACATCTTTCTTGTTTTAGTTGGGGATATAGAGCTTGTTTTCATCCCCTCGAAGGTGTGTTTTCTCCACCCTAGATGAATCCTTGGATAAGCTGTATGGGCTCCTTATGTTCTCCGTGTGGTATTGCTACTTCAATTTAATGGTGGGATTGTGGGTTCTGTCCCTCCCCTTGAGATATTTTTTGATACTTATGATCTACACTCGTTAATGGACTAACTTATTGCCAATACTATTTAAAAGTTACCTTTCATTCACTATTGAATATCAAGGAACACATCTTTTTCTTCTGAAAAAAAAAGTCACAGAATATTTGCAAATGATTTTATCACATATATTGAGATCCATAAACTAGGTCTTTTATATTTTTGGGTGAGGAAACAAACTAAATTAAAATAGGTACACCTAAGAATATTGTAAAAAACATAGTTTGTATTTTGAGATTAA
>LPNX010012340.1:93625-149752 GCA_001517045.1 Pseudotsuga menziesii
TGTTAAAAGACTATGTGATGAATTGTTATACTAGGAAATTATCGATATTATTCAGGATAATGATATCACCATTATTTCATGCTTATAAGTCTTTCCAAGTTTTTTTCTGGTATTTTGCTATTATTTGCCAATTTTTTTCCGGCCATGGTGCAGATAGGACCAAACATGTATTTTTCAGACCTGTCTTCCTTCAGCGAGGGGAATTGGGGAAGGATAGAGGAAAGTGAGACATCCAATAGGTCTACAAGGGCTAGATCAACTAGATGTCATAAGATCGGAAGAAAATTCAATAAAAGCATGGAATTTTTTCTTAGAGGAGGGGGGTCATGTTCCTATGATGATAAGACAGTAGGAGACATTGAGGTTCCCTTAAGGTACAAACACCTAGTGAAACAATGGGTATCTAGGGATCTTCCTCAAGTAAACACTGATTTTTCTGTGAATGAGAGGATATATAGAATTTCACCATCGTCATTACATGGATTGGGGTTGTTTTGCATGGATGGCATAAAGGTTGGATATGACATATGTACAAAATTGATGGAGTATGTTGGACCCTCTTACAACTACATTGATTGGATGCGCCTGGTCCAATTTACATGAAGTATGTGTATATATGGGTTGTCAACAAATTATATACAACTGAAAGACAAAGATCAAAATAAAGGAGCAATGTTGTACATTGACGGAAAGCCAAAAATAACTGAAAATATTGTGGGGTTTATAAACAGTACACAACCAGGTTCTACACTTAAGCAACCCAACTGCATATTCAAGACACGTGAAGAAAATTATGTCTTTGTATGTGCCATTAAATCAATAGTTGTTGGGGAAGAACTGCTTATTCATTACAATTTGAATCATGTATATACAAACACGGTTAGTATGGTTGTGGTACATCCAACAATTTACCCAACCTTTTATTAATTATTTTAACATCTATAGTAATTTTCATTAGCATATAATTATAATTGTCTATTAAATTTCCTATGTTGACTTCGCAAGGAGGTGATGGGGTCTCATCACCCCAGTAGAAGGTGAGAGTACACGATCCGCGAGGCAACAGGTATACATCAAAATGTTATGTTTTTAAAAAAAATTATTGAATATTTTGGTTTAGTTAGGTAATTTTTAGTGTGTATTTTATGCAGGGTTCTCTTAGGGGAACCTCCCTCACAGTAGATGTTAGTAGACCTGCATCAAGGTGGCAGGTATACATCGATATTGCCATTGTAAAACAGGTAAACATGTAAACATGAATGTAATTCTACATTTTAAATACTTTAAAATTGTACACATGTATATCGTGTAGCATAATGTTTATTTTGTTATGCATTTTTTCATTTTTATGTTTGCGATCATGATGATAATGTTGTCTACTTTTTTTGCAGGATAATGATCAGGGAAAGTCCTCAACTGTTGATCAGACGACTGGGGCCTTGAGGAAACCTATAAACCTAAATGTAATTCCACATTCTAAATACTTCAAAATTGTACACATATAAAACATATAGCATAATGTTTATTTTTGTTATGTATTTTTTAGTTTTTAGATATTGCATTCATTGTGATAATGTTCTCTACTTTTTTTGCAGGTGGATGATCGGGGAAAGTCCACAGTTGTTGATCAGACCACGCCCTCCTCAAGGAATCAGGTAAACCTAGATATAATCCTAGGAATCTATAATGATAGACAATTTTTGTTGATATAATTTTTTGTGCAGACTATTGCTTCAAATACTACGCAATGTTTTATATATTTATGTTGCAGACAGAGGATTCGGTTTATGAAAAACCAACTCAGCAGTCTTTGCAGTTTGATGTCTCCCAGTTGATGAAAGATAATGAAATTAGTAGGAATGCAGACCCGTTGAGGGTGCTACAGAAGACAATGGGAAAAAAATGAGGAACTGGTTCTTTTGTCATTTACAGTTCCACAAACAGAAGAGATCAAATCAAAGATTGAATTGTTGTTCCAAAGATGTCGACAATTGCAAGTAAGTTCCGGAATAATAATGTAAATTCATTTAGAACTTTAAAATTTTTAATTTTATATGATATTGAACTTAGATACAATGGTTTGTATTTACAGGAAATTATGTAGCTTAACAGTGGTGGTCAAGGCATTGTTGGTCCCAATGACCAAACCACTCCATGTACACCACATACTACTCCCTTTTGTCCACTGAACAGTCGGCAACACGCTCTGCGACACCCCCGAGGCCAGTAGAGGGTGCAACTGATGCTAACTAACCCACAATAGATATTGCAGAAGAAGGGGTGGATGCAGGGTTATATACTAATGTTGATGTTGAAGCAGCATTTCCTGGATCTTCTCATGTCACTAGCACTAGTTCAATAGTGACAACATTTTTGGTGAACGAAGAACTCGTTCCAATAAAAATAGAGAAGATTCCAGGTGATTATAGATTATTCAATTTAGTTTTTATAATTTGCGTTTAATATACCGATAATATTTTTTAATGTTGACCAATGATGGCATTAATGTTTTGCAGGAAATGATGTATTTTATAAAAATCTAAATGATTTGTCCTTGGAGATATTCGGGCCCACCATTCGCACAAGGTAGGACAAATAGGAAAAATCTTTAAAGGATGAGCTGACTAATCGCTTGGTTGGTCTGTTCAAAAAATATACATTCGATACATCGAAGGTCCTACAGAAGGCTGGACAACATCTGAAGATTGTCCGAGACCAGTATAGGGTTCACCTAGAAAAGAAACCTAAGTATGAGCTCCCTCCGATGATTCCATCAAGGAAGTGGAAAGCTCTGGTGGAAGATGGAAAAGAGAAGGGTCTCAGAAAAACAGGAATGATATCACCTGGAACAGGGAGGTGTGCAGTACATTCCAAAATGTAATGGTAAGCCTTATTATTATTAGTTTTTATATCGAATTTGAAACATCGACTAGCATAATTCAACACTTGATTAGGTTGTCAGACACATCTAAGGCCACCAAGGAAAGAATAGAAAAAATTGGTCAACACAAGCTTGATCCTGGTGGTTATTCAAATTTGGCGGCCCGATATGTAAGTATCGAAAACCCAAAACTGCATCCAAATAATATATAGAAAATTATTTTCATTTTATTCTGGAAAAATATGTAAAATTAATGACATCATGCAAATATGCAGGCCGACCGGTTCAAAGAATTTTCCACTGAGGAAGACATGAAGCTTGGCTTCGAACAGGGATTTGACGCCGTTGTTGAATGCCGGAGAAGCTTGTCTAGGAATACTGCACGATCTTCTGCTAATCCATCTGGTGCACAGGTATATAAAAACTATATAGTTTAATGATAATTTATTAATTCTCATGAAATTTATTCGTTATAAAAAAAGAACATAAATTATTTATTCCTTTTTTAGCAGGAAAGTAATGATCTCGTTCATGTCGAGGATGTACACCAACTAGTCGAAGATCATGCTTCGATTCCTGGTAATGAATTTTTTAATATGCTACTGTTTTGTATAGATAATTGCATATGATGAACACTAATTCTAATTCTCCACGATTCAACTGCAGAGCATGTAGATGCAGATAACATTGAATAGGTTGAGATTGTACAGGATAATGATGAACATGTTGATGTGCCCATGCCAGGTAAAAAGACACCTTTGTAATGTTTTTTTAAATGAATTACTTGTATCTATAAAAATAAAAATAAATTAATGAAACATTTTGACATTATTGCAAAAATTCATAGCCCCTCGTCGCGCGTTCAACCTTGCGAGCAGTCTAGTAGGGAGACCGATGATCAGATTCTGGAAGATGCACTTCTGACTAAATATTTAAAGAGAAGAAAAGTAAAAAGGAAGTGACTAAAGAAATTTTGAGTAATTCTTATTTATAATAAAAAATTTACATGCTTTTTTCCTCAAACTCATGAATGAATGGTTAAATAAATGCTTTAATGAATGGTTTACTGATTTTTTTTATCCACTACTGACTAAATGAATGGTTTAATGAATGATTTAATGAAATCTTATTTCATCTATTAAGTGACATAATTTGTAGTAAATTGTTATTTGCAAGTCGATGCATTGGGTTTGGGGAATTGAGAGTGATGTGAGGTGGGGGGGGGGGGCGCCATAAGAGCTTCCACCTTCACGTGGTTGGTCTATTTTAGTAGATAATATTAAATTATTATCAAAACAGAGTGGGGTTCAATGAATGGTAAGGAATAATACATTAGAAACAATTATTTCTATAATTGTAGTGTTTAAATTTTACTATTGCTATTTGACTCCTCCATTGGAACTTGTTACATATAGCGTTGAGAAACATTTTCATAGTTAAGAGACAAGAAATGGCATTTTGATGTGATCAACGGCCTTATATACATACTATTTTTGGTTCTCCATGTTTTATCAGGTGATCTATTATTAACAATTAATTTACTTGAATAGTTGAATAGTATTGTAATTTACATTGTAATAGTATTGTATTTATTTGGATTGGTTTTTTTATTTTCATAAACAGACAAATATTTATTTGATGGGTCCTAACATGAAATTATTGCAATAGGAAAAAATTTTAAGTATGTTGAATGATGTTTTGAAAGGTAAAGTAGAAGAAGACAGTGCGAAGCTCCACAAATCAAGGTATAATTATGTTTTCTTTTATTTGATGGAACTGTGTATTGGGTATTTATGCATGCGTACACACACACATTTAGTTGATGATGGTGATTACCATACATTTAGGCTAACTTTGTTCTATATGATCTATAAACTTACCTTAATTAGTTTGATTTATCAAGTTGTTTCTATGATTGAATAACTTGGCAAAGAAACTTCTGATTTTTATGGGTTAGTAAGTTGTAGAATCCATTCTTTTCAAAGATATTTTTAAAAATAGATCTAATGTATTTGTAGGCCAAGAAGTCCAAGAGAGTACTTTTATAATCTATATATATAGCCTTTCCTTTATGTCATTCCAGTAGTAGCATTAGAGTATGGTATCGGTGAGCTGTTAGCAAACCCTATTCTTTGCTTGAGTGTATGAGGGTGGGTCCAAGTTTCTTTTTGGGTTTACCATCCATAAATGGATGAAACTATTCTTGATAGTGCAACATCTCTAGGCCAGTGCTTTTCCAATTTCATGGAGCAATTATAGTCCTAAAATGCTCCAAATATTAGGTGAGAAGGACTCACTGCCACTCCCCTCCCCCCTTATTCCTTAGCCATCCTAGCCAGCAATTCATCCAGTGATCCCATCCATCCTATCCAGCCAGCCATCGATTCCAACAAGACCAGCAACACCATCCATCCCAGTGACCCCATCCATCCTATCTAGGAAGATCAACAACCATTGAGGGTTATCTTCCCAACTTACCTCACGATGTTATTTTGTTGGTTATATTCTTCCAAAGCTAGGTTTGTTGATGATGGGCTTACTCACCTACAAGTTGTCCTCCATCATAGTCTTTCCCATTTAAAATATATATAATATATAACATTATATTCCCCAGCTTCATTATTGATTACCTTAGTTGAATCTGCACGCTCATAGGCTCCCTAGACACCTTGACCAACTTCTTCTATTTAGAAAAAATCATCTGAAACCTCCATTATTTCCTCTTTCATTTGTGAGCCTGAGTCAGCTCATTGCTTCAATTTCTATATCCATCTGACTTTGGTAGTTATTAATTCTTCCAATTTTCTGCATGATGGTACTATATAATCTATGTCATCTTTGTTGATGCACTTTTCTTATTTGTAGCCTTAAAGTTTTCACATTCACGCTTTTCTTTTCTTACTTTGTATTTTTTGGGGGGATTTTGCTCCTTAAACTTGGGTGAGATTTTCTTCTTTGTAACCTCCACAAGGCTTTTGTGGGCACTGGGCACAAAGCCTCAGTATGGTTGTATTCATGGCTTGATCTACATCTGAAAGGTAGGTTTTAATAGTCCACCCAATAGGATGAAATTCTTTTAATATCTCATTAATCATGAGTCAATTGTCCACATATCCCATAGATCGAACGTTGATATGTAGTGCACGAAATCCCTTTTTCTAATAATGATATCGTTGGCTATGAACAAATGAAATATTAATTTGTGGAATTGAGTAATGAATAGGTAACAGGGTTAGGTATTGTTTATTTTTTCCCAAATAAATTTATCCCACATCAGCATGCAATTAAGTTTTAAAATTTAAATTGGCAAGACTTTGTGAAGTTAGAGATGAGTTATGCAATTATATTACCCTGCGAGCTCAGTCAACGAGTTTGCTTGACACATGGACTATGCCTTGTTACAGTACTTGGATTTGGTGCATTTCAATCAATCTGTGATATTAATATAACAATACCTAACTAAACTATTTCCAAGCTCACCATTTGGACCCATCTTTTTCTCACCACTTGGCCTATTTTCTCAAGTAGTTGACCCAATGTTTTTCAAGCTTTCCACTTTGACTCGTAATATTCTTCAAGAGAACTATAGGAAAGAAACATAATTTTAATTATGGAAATTATTTCCAAGCTCACCACTTGGCCTATTTTTCTCAACCGGTGGACCCAACTTTTTGCAAGGTTTCCACATGGACTCATGATATTTATCAAGAGAAAGAAACAATTATGGATGTGGTAATTTATTTTTGTATCAGTGAATCCATTGTGTGGGGGGGGGCATGTAATACTCTCTGGGTGGGTAAAATAGCTAGAGTGGATTCGAACCTATCTCATAAGCTCAACTCTGAAAATAATATATGAGAAGTTAAGATAGTTATGAAGAGGTTTATTTTTCATTCTACTCATAAACTGTACTTATTTGGCCATAACTAGTTCCTAAGAAATCCATAAAGTTACATATTCATCAATTGAAATTATATTATTTAAATATCATAATTTATAAAATTAAAAGTATATTTAATGGAATTTTAATTGTTTTAGCCTAAAATCTTTGGAGACTTTTGTCTTTGAACATGGAATCTCCATGAGCTCACACTCAAAGCAAATTTTGCAAAAAAATAGTATGGTTTTATAGTCCAAAAGTTATGTCAAACTATGATTTTGGCACTCAAACACAATTGTTCCAAGGATGCCTTCACTTAAATCTAAGTAAATGCAAATTCAATCCATAGATGTAGTACACTTCCTTATTGTTTTTAGGTCCATAATAATAAAATTTCCTATATTGTTAGCAATTGTGGTAAGGGTATCCCATTCCAATATTCGAACAAAAGATTGGAATTCCTACCCAAATCAAATCTTTGTTAATGAATCTATAAGTTGACTAAATCCAAGTTGCTATGGCTTCATAAAGAGGCAAGCTTCGTCCATAAACTAGGGCACTTACCAACAATGTACACTATGTCATACTCAGCCAATAATTAGAATAAAAAGCCCTTTGCATTAGGTTGGATCGACACCATATTCTCCAAGAAAGAAACCCATAAGTCTTCTACATATTTTTTAGTGATGACCATAACCTATGAAACCCTCGTATCATGATATGTAATAGTCCTTGTCCTCCTCATTTAAGGGTTGTAACTGCTGCACATTACCATTGTGTAGGGCTGAGATTAGGCCCATATCTGCCTTTTCTAGGGTTGTTTATGCCCAAAGGATTTCCTAGAAATTTGGATTCAATGCCCAAATGCATTCAAAATTTTCCAAACATGACTTGGGACTGACCGGAATTCATGTTTTAGGGTTGTTATTATGCCGAGAATTGTTTTTTGAGATATGAATTTCAAGAATCCACCTCATGCTGCATAATATAAGTCTAAGAATGACCCTTAGTAAATGCCAAAAATTTGCCCAATGTTTATGATAACAAGGCTCCCACGTTTATGATATTTTGAAGAAAGTTTAGAACTTATCTTTAGCCATTATTGTGTTTACTTCAATGCTAAATTTCAACTTTTGGGGTGCCTTTCTTCATGACGAACATTTCATAAGTCTTAAAAGGATGAAAGTTTACGATGCACTTTACTATTTTGACATAGTGTATAATGGTGATGTTGATTGATATATATTATGCATGTTGCATTTTACCTTTTTATGGTATACATTTTTTTTGTCTTTGTTATTGAATATTTTAGTGAGATCTTTTCTACTTGTGAGATAACATAGCTCACTTTTATGACAAAGGATGGAAACTTTCTTAACGGAAAAATATTAGACTATCCTATTTATATTGTTATTCATAAATAACTATATCTGAATTCATAGATGTGATACATGTTTTTTTATGTACGGAAGATGGGAAGCATGTGGGAGAAAAATAAATTGATGCATACTTTATTCAAAGGAGTGATCTGCTCAAAGTATACCTAGGTTCAAAGGTCCCAACTAATGGAATAGTAGTATGGGGTTCCAACCATGTCAATCAAAGTATGATTACTAGTGGGTCAGCACCAATGTCAAAGGAGATTGGGGGGGACAATTATAGGAGACACTATGAACTTAAAAGGGGGTCTTCACATTCGAGTGACAACAAGTAGGTTCATATGTTGCTTTATCTCAGATTGCTCATTTGGTTGAGACAACTCAAATGGCTAAAGCCCCAATTCAGAAGTTTGTTGATTATGTAATCTCTTGTCAAACATATCTTTGTTAAATGTCATAAATTATATTGAACACAAGCCATAGTGTTTATAAATTGGCCTCATGTTTTACAAACATTTGCAGAGAATACTAAGAAGTCCTTTGGAAATAAGAAATCAAATTTTGAGATTCATAATAAGATTAAGTAGTCATTTCATTAGACATGTTGTTGTGTTGTACTTGCATATTGCCAGTGTTTTTGTTCTTGTTATTGTTGCATTGGATTTTGTGACATGGTTGGGCTGGTAATATTTTTCAGATCCCTTCCTAACATAATTTTACTTCAGAGCATATGTTCTTATAATTTTATTTTGTTTAGTATGTTTTATTTTTTATGTAAAAGAACAATTGAACAAGTTTATTACTTTAGTGCCCACTTTCTGTAGGTATCTTGATGGAGTACTTGATTCCTATCCGAAAGAATGGCTACCACCCACTAGTAATCACTTTGTTCTTGCACTTATGTTTGTTATCTCATTTCTGGTCAGGGTAGGAAGTTGATGCTTATGAGAATGATGGGTGTCGTCACGAAATTCCTTAACAATCACGAGTATATAATATACTTCTTGCAGACAAAATAAGAGACGATATTTAATCATGCCAAACTGCACCCCCATCTCAAATTCATATATAACAAATGAGTTGAAGCTTCTTAGGTATGCACATTACTTCTCTTCTTTCACTTCATGGGAATTGGTAGTGTTTTTTTAATGAATGACATGATTTTTTCCCTTGGATTAGTCATCAAATGGATAAAGTGCTTTTAATTTTGTTATTTTCCCATGGTTTTCTGATTTTTCTATAATGTTTATTTCTTATTTCTTTCGTTGTCCATGATACCTTGTTCTGGGTTGGCATACTTTTTGGTTTTTCTGTGGACTTCTAAGTGGATTTTACTGTGTTGGGACCTCCTATTTTCCACTTTATATGTATATCTTATAGGCCTTACTAAACTCTAGCTAGTATCACTATATAATCCTTGATTCTCTCCATGTATGTGAGAAAATGTGAAGAATGTTTTTGAGATTCTTCTAGTTCATTATACATCAGGATTTATGCCACATTTAGTTCATTATGTAACTCAAAAGTGTAGGCCTTGAATTTTTCCATACTAGTCATATCTGCTTTATAGTGAGCTACCTCTCCTTCTAGGGTGGTAATCCTCCTCTTATAAATTTCCATTTCTTTGACCATATTCTAAATTTTGAATTCATTTACTTCAAAGAAAGCAAATCCTGCATAGGTAGCGACTGTAGGGTTGGCCTTTATTTTTGTTACCATCAATTTTTTGTAATTATTTTGAGTTCTAAGACTCTGAGCAACTTGAACCTATTTTGGGTATGTCTTACCAACCACCTCTTCTCCTTATCAAACATGAAAGAGTAAAGGAAGCAACAACATCATTTTTAGAAGGTGTGAATTTTCCTGAAACTAACTCGTAAAGAGGAAAAATCCCACCGTCGATGAATAACATGGAGGAATCAAAGGATGTGTCTAGGTTAGAAATTTTGACATCCATGCAATATGTGTTAACAAGCTCCGCATTCTTCTTCTTTTCAACGTCCTCCCTTACCTTTTCCTTAGCTTCTTTTATTACTTTCTTCTTTACATCAAGTTTTTCTTTTTCTTCAGCTTCTTGTCTTTACGTTTCCCTTTGAACTTCAACCTCTTGTCTCATTTTTATGTTGTCTTTTATGCTTCTCTTTATGTATTTATCTAAGCTTCTTTTATTGTTGTATATATTGTTGCTACCTCTATCTAAATTTTCTCGTTTTCTACCCTTTCTTTCTGTAAATTATCTCCTTTTGTCAGCTCCTCCTCTACCCTTGCTACCCATTCTCAATGCCACCTCACTTAATGACACCTACTTCCAATAGACCTCTTCTTCTTTCCAGATTTAATTTTGATAAGGCCACCTATATTTGCAAGCATGGAAATGGTGGGCCACCACATCAACTAGATTGTGTCTCCTAAATATCTCATGCCTTTCACATTTACTATAACGATATGCACATAAGGTTTGTCATTACACTAAAACTTGCAGATGTTGGTAAACTTTACAAACCAAGCACACAAGGTTAGTCACACGATCCCAGTGTGTAGGTTAGTCTACTACATATTCCCAAAGGTGCATCAATTATTCCAACACTACTTCAACACCCCCCCCCCCTCCGACATAACTCGAGGGAATTGAACTTGGAACCTTTCTCTTATACCATGTAAGTTTTGTTGTTACACCAAAACTTGCAAATGTTGGTAAAATTTCTAAACCATCCACACATGGTTAGTCCCATGATCCCAGTGCGGTAGTTAGTCACATGATCCTAGTGTGGTGGTTAGTCCATAATATATTCCCAGATGTGTGGCAGTTATTCCAACACTACTCCAACAATACACCTATGAAAAGAGGTAAAAAGGGCCACAATACCTTCTTGTCATGGGAGATGGTTGCCTACTTCCTAAAGAAAAAGCTTGTCAAGAATGAGTTAGTGTAATAGGTGTGGGAATTTGGTAGCCCTAAAAATTCGAATGTATGCCCCTCTTTTAGTTACATACAAGTCTCCATTCTCACTTATTGCTTGCATTTCCTTTTCCTAGCACGTATTGGGTAGGCTCGCAAAATATCATGTTATACATGGGCACTATGATACGCTCACAAATATTTATATAATGTATTATAAATGTGTGTTCCTAAAGGATTTGGCAATATACATGGATGGGAACTATGCTTGGTCACCAATGCTTTCATGTCTTTGGAAATATGTTAGAAACATACATCACATATAGCAAGTATGATTACATGTATAATGTTGGAGTGATTATGGTGGTTGTGTATTTGGCTTTGAAGATGTTCTTATTAATGGAGGTTGATAGTATAGATTTCAAGTTGAAAATTTTCTTGACCAAGGTGACTTAATAAATGAGTGGGACCCAAGCCTACTTGAACTCTGAATAATATTCCTCCCCATATACTCTAATTATCAATGCATGATAGTAATCTCGTAAGGAGTTCTCATATGATTTGTAGGATGCATTCCTAATATCCTAGTTCTAAATGTTTTTTTATTGATCCACCAATTATTAATGGGATTGTGATAGTTAATGGTAAATTGTAAGACCATTCTTTAGTAAGGTTAGGGAACTTATAATAGATATCTAGGCGATAAGGTTGGAAAGAAGAATTGATATTTCCTATTACATCTCTTATCATCTTGTTATTGATGTTTGCATGACTAATCAACCAAGGTATGAATTCATCACATTGGAGCATCGTTGGCCTCGCTGGCACTTTATGAATATCTAAATTTCTGATCATTTGAGATAATCCTTCATCAAGATTCACTTGACTAGCAAGTGGTAATTATGGATAAGTTTATTCTCTAAAAATTTATACCCTTCTCCCATTTATAATTGGGCTCATCATCTATGTTGCATCATGTATCCCTACAGAATGTCCCTAGGGTACCCATGTCTACCTATGGATCAATTGGTGGAATCAAAGGATGTGTCTAGGTTAGAAATTGTGACATCCATGCATTATGTGTTAACAAGCTCCTCATTCTTCTTCTTTTCAATGTCCTCCCTTACCTTTTCCTCAGCTTATTTTATTACTTTCTTCTTTACATCAAGTTTTTCTTTTTCTTCAACTTCTTGTCTTTACGTTTCCCTTTGAACTTCAACCTCTTGTCTCATTTTTTTATGTCATCTTTTATGCTTATCTTTATGTATTTATCTAAGCTTCTTTTATTGTTGTATATATTGTTGCTACCTCTATCTAACTTTTCTCGTTTTCTACCCTTTCTTTCTGTAAATTCTCTCTCCTTTTGTCAGCTCCTCCTCTACCCTTGCTACCCATTCTCAATTCCACCTCACTTAATGACACCTACTTCCAATGGACCTCTTCTTATTTCCAGATTTAATTTTGATAAGGCCACCTATATTTGCAAGCATGGAAATGGTGGGCCACCACATCAACTGGATTGTGTCTCCTAAATCTCTCATGCCTTTCACATTTAATATAATGTATGCACATAAGGTTTGTCATTACATTAAAACTTGCAGATGTTGGTAAACTTTACAAACCAAGCACACAAGGTTAGTCGCATGATCCCAATGTGTAGGTTAGTCTACTACATATTCCCAAATGTGCATCAATTATTCCAACACTACTTCAACACCCCCCCCCCTCCGACGTAACTCAAGGGAATTGAACTTGGAACCTTTCTCTTATACCATGTAAGTTTTGTTGTTACACCAAAACTTGCAAATGTTGGTAAAATTTCTAAACCATCCACACATGGTTAGTCCCATGGTCCTAGTGCGGCAGTTAGTCACATGATCCTAGTGTGGTGGTTAGTCCATAATATATTCTTAGAGGTGTGGCGGTTATTCCAACACTACTCCAACAATACACCTATGAAAAGAGGTAAAAAGGGCCACAATACCTTCTTGTCATGAGAGAGGGTTGCCTACTTCCTAAAGAAAAATCTTGTCAAGAATGAGTTAGGGTAATAGGTGTGGGAATTTGGTAGCCCTAAAAGTTCTAATGTATGCCCCTCTTTTAGTTACATACAAGTCTCCATTCTCACTTATTGCTTGCATTTCCTTTTCCTAACATGTATTGGGTAGGCTCGCAAAATATCATGTTATACATGGGCACTGTGATATGCTCACAAATATTTATATAATGTATTATAAATGTGTGTTCCTAAAGGATTTGGCAATATACATGGATGGGCGCTATGCTTGGTCACCAATGCTTTCATGTCTCTGGAAATATGTTAGAAACATACATCACATATAGCAAGTATGATTACATGTAGAATGTTGGAGCGATTATGGTGGTTGTGTATTTGGCTTTGGAGATGTTCTTATTAATGGAGGTTGATAGTATAGATTTTGAGTTGAAAATTTTCTTGACCAAGGTGACTTAATAAATGAGTGGGATGCAAGCCTACTTGAACTCTGAATAATATTCCTCCCTGTATACTCTAATTATCAATGCATGATAGTAATCTCGTAAGGAGTTCTCATATGATTTGTAGGATGCATTCCTAATATCCTAGTTCTAAATGTTTTTCTATTGATCCACCAATTATTAATGGGATTGTGATAGTTAATGGTAAATTGTAAGAGCATTCTTTAGTAAGGTTAGGGAACTTATAATAGATATCTAGGTGATAAGGTTGGAAAGAGGAATTGATATTTCCTATTACATCTCTTATCATCTTGTTATTGATGTTTGCATGACTAATCAACCAAGGTATGAATTCATCACATTGGAGCATCGTTGGCCTCGCTGGCACTTTATGAATATCTAAATTTCTGATCATTTGAGATAATCCTTCATCAAGATTTGCTTGACTAGCAAGTGGTAATTATGGATAAGTTTATTCACTAAAAATTTATACACTTCTCCCATTTATAATTGGGCTCATCATCTTTATTGCATCATGTATCCCTGCAAAATGTACCTAGGGTACCCATGTCTACCTATGGATCAATTGATTCCTCTCTACCTAGTCTCACTTCATCAACTACATCCTTCAACTTATTCTATCGTTTAGAGTCCATCTCTTATTCTTGCAAATCATCAATGTTAACAACAAATCACATTAACATGTTTATAAAAAATTAAAGTATAATGAGCATGTCCATGATGGTTTGCTTATTGCTAACAAATATATTGTCTTGAAAGAAAGAATCAGAATTCGCTAAAGGTGAAATTTGCAGGTTTAGTAGTAGCTTTGCAATGATTCAAAGATTTATTTAGTGGGTTTAGCATTGGGTCAAGGAATAACACATGGTAGGTGAGAAGGTAATCGCTACAACGTTCCTCCATTTATGGGCATCATGAATTCATATTTCTTCTTCTTGTAATTAGATACAATGTAGGCCAATGATAATAGATGAAACTGAAATATCAAGAAAGATCGAGGTTTTTAATGAAATGAAGGCAATGGGATTAGATAGTTGAATAGATGGATATTTTGAATAGTCTTTTCATTAAACATGGTGTTGTTTTGTACTTGCGGATTTCCAGTGTTTTTGTTCGTGTTGTTGTTGCATTGGATTTTGTGACATGGTTGGGCTGGTAATATTTTTCAGATCCCTTCCTAACATAATTTTACTTTAGAGCATACGTTCTTATAATTTTATTTTGTTTGTATGTTTTATTTTTGATGTAAAAGAAAAATTAAACAAGTTGATTACTTTAGTGCCTGCTTTCTGTAGGTATCTTGATGGAGTACTTGATTCCTATCTGAAAGAATGCCTACCACCCGCTAGTAATCACTTTGTTCTTGCACTTATGTTTGTTATCTCATTTTTGGTCAGGGTAGGAAGTTGATGCTTATGAGAATGATGGGTGTGGTCATGAAGGTACTTAACAATCATGAGTATATAATATACTTCTTGCAAACAAAATAAAAGATGATAGTTAATCATGCCAAACTGGGCCCCCATCTCGAATTCATATATAACAAATGAGTTGAAGCTTCCAAGGTATGCACATTACTTCTCTTCTTTCACTTCATGGGAATTGGTAGTGTTTTTTTAATGAATGACGGGATTTTTTCCCTTGGCTTAGTCATCAAATGGATAAAGTGTTTTAAAGTTTGTTTTTTTCCCATTGTTTTCTGATTTTTCTGTAATGTTTTTTTCTTATTTCTTCCGCTGTCCATGATACCCTGCTCTAGGATGGCATACTTTTTGGTTTGTATGTGGACTTCTAAAAGGATTTTACTATGTTGGGACCTCTTTCAAATAGGGCGCTGAGGTTCAGATGTTTTCCTTTATAACAGCTATTATTGGTAATCTACCCAGTGTTATAGATAGGATATTGTTCCTGAGTTGTGAATATTCGATAGGGAAGCATTCAAGGGGAGGGTTAAGGCTGAGTTTAATGATTGTCACAATGATTTATATGTCATATTAAATTCCCCAGAGACCATAAAGTTCTTGAGAACACTAAATGAGGAATTTTTACTTTTATTGGATCTTAAAGTTCAAGCTTAAAAATTCATATTTTAAACCAAGACTTGTATCTCGTCTTTGAGTTCGTGGAAAATGGGTAGCTCAAAAATTGGATCCATGGCGCAAGGTCATGTGTTGGGGATCTGAGTTCTAACTTGGAACTAGAGGCTACAAATTGTCGTGGACATGGCAGAAGGGTTAGAGTATCTTCAAACTTTTGTGTAATATTTGCATTGTAAAGTGAATTTTTTCAATTTTTGTTTGTTTGTTTGACCTATGTGGATATACCACTCCTTAAACTTGGGTGATATTTTCTTCTTTGTAACCTCCACAGGGATTTTGTGGGAACTGGGCACAAAGCCTCAGTAGGCCATGAATTATATTATGGATTCATTCATATGTCAGAATCAAAGGGAAAGAGATAGGATGCCATAGGATACCGATCATGTATTCCAATCCATGGTATCCCATTCCTTCAACAATGGATTTCACACATGAATTCCTCACACAAAACCTTACTGTTGGAAATCCATTAAAATATACCTATTCATTTCCTCATATAAAGCAACATTCATACTATCGTGTTTTCTTTGGGATCAAACTAACTCCTTCAATTAGGGTAAACAACAATATTTCCATCGGATAAGAACTTATCGTCATAATCAATGTTTTCCCCTTCCAACTCCGGTTCAACACCTAAACAACAAGAATGTCTAAAGGATTTTACCTACACTCCCTATTAGTTTCGTAAAAATAATGTGTTTGGGCATGAAAACTCATAGTCCTATTAATATTCCTTATGGCTATATCCATATAAAAAAGTATACCTTATTCTAAAGCTACCTTGCAAGCTTGATTAACTCTTAGTCTCATGCCTTGTCCATCCCATGACCTCATGCCTCAACACACTACTAAGTACCTTCTACGAAAATATTTGTTGTATGTAAAAGTATGAAATAACAAGTAATGTTTGTATAGGAAATCATCTCCAAAAAGACTCCTCCAAAGTGTTTTAGCACGCAGAGCATGATTGAACCAATCCAAACACTTGAGATCCCAACCTCCCATACGTTTGGGTAGAGATATACTTTCCCAAGATGGTAAATGAAATTTTGAATTCTGTAAATTACCATACCATAAGAATTAGAAGATATTCTTTTGAATGTTATTGGTGACTGAGTTTAATGAAAAGGACTTTAACAATTGATACCACTGAGATTGTGGTGACTAGGAAAGTATATGAATACATTTTAGATGCCCATGTTCTACTGTGGCTTGGGTGATATGCATTAGTATCAAGGATGACAAGTAACATCCCACTCTTCCAATGATGTGGAGTTTTCTTGAAACTAGTCACTTTGTGTTGCTAGGAAAGTATATGAATACAATCTCTTGAAAAAAAAATTAAAATACACTCAAGGAAACCAAGATAATCACTTTCTGCAATGTGTAGAATTCACGACTGAACAAACATTTGCTATGACATCTGAAAAGAAAGAAAAATTGACGAATACCCAAGTTAATCACTTTCTGCAATGAGTAGAATTCACGACTGAACAAACATTTGCTATGACATTTGAGAAGAAAGAAAAATTGACGAATACCCAAGTTGGAGGGTTAGTCCTTCTGATATAAGGTATAGCTTATTGTTGCTTGTTAGAATAACAAAAAACATTTACAACCCACCCTTGCTGAAATTTTTTTTTTTTAACTATACAATAGCCCGTCGGTTATCCGGCAAGTTGTGGCCCTCATCCGACGAGGACGCCATAACTTCGACAAGCGCGATCTGACAAGACACCATTGGACATTGAACTAAGCCCATTGGAAAACCGACTCACACCCATCGCAAATTCAACCACATCACCGTCAGAATTTCGATAACCTATGCGTCGCACAAACGACAAGGTGAACTCAAACAATGGAGAAATCGTCGTCAGAGAAACAACTAAAGAGTCGTCAGAAATTCAACCCGTCACAGTCGAAAATCCGACAATCAATTCCTCTAACATTCGATGGCATAAGCCCAAAATTTTACAAAGGAACTGTCTCACATTCGACAAGGAGAAGTCGGATTTTCGACGACCTGGGAGTCGGAAATTCGACGACTTAGTGGTGAAAGACTTCGGCATAGTACGTCAAAAATTCGATGGGTTTTGGCATGTGGTCAAATATCCGACAATATGCCATCGACGACAAAAAAAATTGTTGTTGTCAAAGAACCGATAAGCGCCTTTCGAATTTCAGACATGGCAGCCATCAGATTTTGGGCTCAAATTCTGTTGTGACTGAAGGTAATAAAAGTGTTATGAAAAGCTTATATAACAATATAAACGGGAGTGCAGGTGCAGAAGTGACATTTCAAACAGGTGTCATTCTTCTAGAAAACTTTTGTGTTTACTGATTTGTTCACAAAATTGAGTGAAAGTTATCCATTGATTTCAATCTCAGACTAATTTTATTTTGTCTATCCACCTAGTAGAACGCGGGCTGAAATGAACCAATGTGCAAAAAGTGAATATGAAGAAATAAATGGTTTTCCAGACATGCAAGCTAGGTCCAATCCAGGGGCCCTTATTGTGCATCCAATTGTAGGACCTAAAAATACAGAGGCATTGGCCTTGGTACCCTTAAACCATAAGTCTCGGGGCTCTGAGATTTGTAAGTGTTGAATCTAGAGACCATTTAGTGTTGTTGAGGTAGAGGCTCTTGTACATGCAGTGGAAATGCTTGGAACTGGCAGGTATGTTGCTCTACATGCACTGTATAGAAGAAAAAATATCAATGTCTATGGAGCCCAGCTATATGTATGTATGTATTTTCCTTGTCTCATGCATCTCTTTACACTCTTTGAAGGTGGTGTCATGCTAATCTGTGTGCATTTGAACAGGCAAAGCACTGAACCTGATTTGAAGGGATAGTCATTTTTCTACCTTTGAAGTCCTCAAATATTAGGTTATGAGGTCAAGTGTCAATGTTGTATGTGCTTAAGATCCTCTCCAAACCACTGCAATGCTAGACTAAAATTCCTCTGGGTGACAGGTGGACCTCAATTTAGCACTTCCTTTTTGTTCCACAAAGAGAATGCTATAGGAATTTAGCAGTATGTTGTTCTACACCTTTTGATGGATTGCATGACATTACCATGATTTTCTCTTCACAATTTATTGTATACTCATTATTAAGGTGACCCTTTTTTCCCTTTTTGTTTGCTCACCTTAGGCAGATAGTCCATGTGTTTCGTATAGATTTGTTTTATCAAATTCTTCATGCCCTAACAAGATTGTTATCAATTTCATCAAAACTCAACTTATAGGTTTGCTGACATCTTCCCTGAAAAAATATAATTACTTTTGGTGTCATGTTCCTATTCTTGTAAGGTTCTTGCATACATCCAAGCTACTTGTACACCAATATGTTTTTGCCTTTCATTATCTGCCTTTTTGTGATCAGTAAATAATGATTTGTGTTTTTAATAATTTATGGTGATTTCAACGAAAGGCTTTGGCATCTAAGAACGAGCTTGTACTCACACGTTTTAGCCCAGATGTGACCATCAATATTGGACCCTTGTTTTTCAAAATACTTAGATGGAGACTATGTCAATCCAGAAATTGGCATGTCCTTTATTCTGGATTGTATTTTTGAAGGGGTTTTCTGTCCATTCAAAGTAAGAGTAGAGCAAGTTTTGCAATCACAACCTAGCCTTTTATTGGAATTTACACTAAGGAATGTATTAGATTTCTACAACTACACGGTGAGTAATGTTGCACATTTTTTTTGGTTGAATGATTAAGTGTAAAGGAATTGATAGAGACTTAAGAGTTATCATGTCTTTCTCCCTAGACCTGCAAATTTCAGACTTGTTAGGGAAAGAAACAACTCTCTCCATTACATTGTTTCATGTGAAAGATACAACAACGAACTTTATTTGACATCCTGAAGGCTCGAGGTCACAAGATATTGAGATACCCTTCTTTAGTTGTTTTTTATCTCTCTCCACCACCAGTTGTAGGGGAAATAGTTTCAGTCTTCCTTGAATTGATCGATACTTATAACAATATGTTGTTCAAGCATCAGGAAAGAATCCTAATTTTGAGTCAGTTATATCTTCCTTGTTGAACCTGATTATACAGGTACATCATTCTATAGTTAGTTATTTTAATTTACTCCTAGAAATAAGATATCACTTATTACTTACAGCTAATAAAGTATCAATAGGATATGGCAAGTCTCTTTTGGATACCTTAAGGATAATTTTGGTTTTTGACTGAAAGAAGAGGAACAAGAAGCTTGTGATGGGGTTGTATTTTTCATTTGTCTCTTTACAGCTAAGAATGTATCAATAGGTTAGGACAATTGTCTTTTGTATACCTTAGGGATAATTCGGGGTTGTGATTTTGAAAGAAGAGGAACAATATTTATCTGGGGTCTTGGTTTTTTATTGCAACTGTGTTTGTGAAGTAGAAGAAATTGGTGGTGATTGATTGAGTAGGTAGTCCTTTTGTAAGTGCTTCACTTTGCAATGGTGATAGAAAATGCCATTATTGTTTTGAAGCTACATATGGTTAAGTTGTTGTTGAAAGGTCAAGAACAATTTGTTCTAAAGCTCACCGATGTAGGAAAAGGGTAGTAGCCACGCTAAAGTGAGATTGAAACATTTTATGATTTGTAGCAATGCTTCTTGATAGGTCTCTGTGTGTGCTCCTGACATGAATGCACAAGAATTGCAAAAATGCATGTAGAAGTAATTTCAAACACTATTTTCTGAATCGGATCTTGGTAATTGTCAAAACCATTTTAGAGGCGCTTGTTGAATTCATTCAGTGGTTTGTTAGTGTACCACTTGCATTAGATGAGATTCTAAACACTAACATCTAGAGTGATCAATTGTTGAAATGCTTGCGGGAATTGATTCTCCATGTTAGCTAATGTAGTAGTTTTGGGGGTTTTTTGTCCATTAGTGAAGGGTGTTTTCTTGTAATTTTCCAACCAAGACCAAAATCCATTCCACCCAAGTCGACTATGTCAAAATAGTTTTTCATATACAAAAGGTCTAGTGACCAAGAGATTCAAAAACTTATTAATGAGGTAGTAAGGAAAATGAAAATTCATTAACAAATTTATTATGGCATCCTTACAGGAAAACATGAAGGTAGAATGAATGTTGAAGGTCAAGGACTTAGTGTGCAGTTTCCTCCCATATTTGTTTAGTTACAAAATCACAGGACTCATTGTTTTTTTAGACCAAAATGGTTATATTATATTAAAGAGGTGGTATAACCATAGAAACGGTACCCAAATACAAAATGCCCTTATGGAAGAGGCAAAGAAGGCCAACCATCCTTCATCATGCCCTTATGGAATCGACAAAGAAGGTCCAAAAGCACCCATACAAAAGCAGCAAACTAGCACAGAAAATCTCTAGAAACTATACAAGTTTAGGATACCAGCTCACTAACAGAGACCATAACAACCTATAGAACTTAACAACAAACATTACTGACATTATATACTACTGAGAGAAAGAAGAACAGACGGTATTCAAGAAGACCAGCAAGAGACGTAACAATCTACATTTTAACAAAAGGATCAGCCATGAGCTAATTGATTTCCCCATAGGGATGGATCGACGAACCTGAATTTTTTGTGCATTCCATTTTGACCACCCTCGACTCGAGCTTTTCAACCTTCACCTCTAGGTTTTCCAGTATCTTGATGACTACAGATTCAAATTTTTTTACTATGCGTTTGAATTCCTTCCTCATAAATGCAAGGTCCCCTTCCACATTTCCTAGCCGCCTTCCTCCTTCAGTATCAATTACATCCACCATTCCTTTTAGCTTCTCCAATTCCTCTTTAATATCATAGTCTATCAATTCCGGCAGAATGATCCCAAATATTGAGGGGAGGCATGATTACAACAACAAAATAACCAGAAATATTGGCCACCTTCAACGCCAACACCCTCAAACTCTTCCCGCATATTTCCCTGTGAACTACCTCAATTCGCTTGCAGACCAACCAAACCAAGGTTATTCTCCCCTTCTCCTTCCTGGAGTTTATATCTATGCTCCTCACGAACATAAACACCAGATCACCATGATTCCTCATTCTTCGCATTAATTCATGCATCACCTCACCCAATTCACGGTAAATCGACGAGACTGTTAACCTCCCGCTCGCTTGCTTGAAGTATACCCTCGTACGGTATTTAAATGCAACCTTCCAGTTCCATAATAACCCACACGACGTCACATATCCACTTAACTCACCTTCAGACAGGCACATGGGAGATGCACATGTCCACGCAGTCTCCAAGCACTCAGCCCCAGTTTTATGGTAGAGGGAAAAAATAATAAGAACCATTGATCAGGAGGGAGCCGACGCTTAGCGTGGCTCCAATGTTTGCTACTATGTCCGCCTCTTTGTTGTGGATCCTGAGAACATGGAAAAAGTCAATTTTGTGGAAGAAACGGGCAAGGGACTGAATCCTTTTTATCAATTGACTAAGGTGCATATGGTTTGGAAGAGAGCCTTCGACTAGTGCTTGGATAACTATCCTTGAATCACCCAACACTGAAAGCTTTGTAATTCTCTTATTCTTGGTGATCAAAAGGCCTTTCCAAAGGGCTAATGCTTTGGCGATGTTATCTGATTCCGTACCGAGCCCCCAGGAGAATCACCCCGTACAATCACAGGATTCATTGTTACATGGGATTTCTATGATAGGTTCCTATTCTTGTAAGTTTCTTGTATACATCCAAGCTACTTGTATACCAATATGTTTCTTCCTTTCATTCTTTGCCATTTTTGTGATCAGTAAATAATTATTTTAGTTACAATCTCATCTTTGACCTCATCAGAACCTGTGTGATTCTATAACGTGATCCATCAGATTATGTAACAACAATTACTAACTGTACTTATTCCTCTATGCAATCTTATAAATTGAAATTCTTAAATTAAGTCCCTACATTCTGATCCGTTAATTTAAAGAATCCATTTACTGTCAACTCCAAGTTAATCCTTCAATGCTCTTCAGATTTGATCATGTATCTAAATTTCATTATACTTTGTCAAATTTCGAAGGGTCTCAATGTGGTAATGTTGTTCATAGTCTACAGTTCATTATACTTTGGCATTATAGGTTTGATTTGAATGCTTGTTCATGGTTTAATTGTTTGATTTTACCCACATGTAATGTTGGCTACTGTAAGGAGTTTAATTGTGCAACCTATTCGTAATTGTTGTTGCCACTCGAATTTTCTCCAGCAATTAAAACTCGAACAACTCATTAACATGCCAAACAAATACACAAGGTCATTGCAAATAAGTTGAGAGTATGTGAATTAAACTTGCTGGTAAATGTTTTATAATAATATCTCTACCTAGGAGAAATTGGCTAGGGTTCGGCTGCCTACTCTTGCTCGCTGCCTCTAACGAGACCCTCATGGGCGCTCCTGCTACCTGCCCTCTCGCTTACAACCCTCTGACGGCCCCCTCGTGGGTGTTTTCCTCTGACATCCTTGTTGTGCATGTTTGATTGGCGAGTGGCCCCTGCGGGGTCGACCTCCGTGCCCTCCCTGGGCGGCGGCCATGATCATGCCGGCCGAAGATGTGCGGCCTCCTCTGGGCCCAAACGCCGAGACCCTTTCCTTCAAAGCTTTAATCACCTGGAGATCCAAGGCTATGCCCCAGACAGCGATCCCCAAATTCGTTAAGAGGCTGGAAGAGGTTCCTACCATTGACTTGCCCCCCTTGCATCCCATGCAAGTGGCCATCTCCCTGGAAGATCGGGCTCTTGTGGGCTAGTTTACTGGTCTCTGGCCCTCTCTGAAGACTATAGACAACTGGATTCAAAAGAACTGGAGACCCCTCATTTCGAATAGCATCACATGCTATGCAATAGGTAGGGGATTCTTTCTCTTTGAGTTCATTGCTAAAGAAGATTGAGATCTGATTTTTCGAAGTGGACCATACTTCATGGGCCCATAGGGATTATATCTGAATAGATGGGATCCGGACTTTGATCCTGCCATCGACGTTCCTAAAGCAATTCCGGTTTGGGTTCGCCTCCCAAACTTCCTGATCCATTGATGGACCACGTCCTCCTTGCAAGCCATTGGAAATAAACTGGGTACGTATATTGATAAAGCCCACCCTAAAGACAATTATTCTTGTGTCTGTATTTGCATAGAAGTGGATCTAAAAGTAGGTCTTCCTGAAGCAATCAAACTGGTCATAGGGGAATGGTACCATTTCCAAAAATTGGATTATGAACAACTGCCCTTCAAATGTCGACATTGTCATGAATACGGCCACTTCCAAAAAATTTGTCCCAAGAAACCCTCAGAAGTTGAAAAAGATCCTGAAGAAGGATGGATCTAGGCAAAAAGAGAAAAATATAACCCTAGGCCACCCCCTAAAAAATATGAGAAACGCGGACCTGTGAAAACTTCTGTTGCACCTTCAAATACCATCGCCCCTCCACTCCCTGAGGAAGCACCGGAGCCAGAAGAAGAAGACCCCGTAAGCCTGACCCATGATCCACCTAACCCCATGCAACTTGGAGATAACCAAGGGGGAACCAATCCCCCAGCATCTACAATCCAATCCTCTGAGGAGGAGCTATCGAAAGATGAGGAAGGAGAAATTCAACTTCAACCCTCTCCCACAAAAAAGAAAGGTAAGCAGGGAAGGAAAACGGATAAGGAAAGAAGAGAAGAAGCCACTTACAAGGACAAGCTGTTGGGTTCACAAGTAACTCTCGAAACCATGCTAGGCTCCAGAAATACTAGACAGAAAGGGCAGCCCAAAGTGGCTACCAAAACACCAAAAGGCAAGTAATGAAGATTGTCTCCTGGAACTACAGAGGTCTAGGCAGCAATAAAAATCTAGACTCTATGAAAGATCTAATTCGCACTACTAGCCCAGACATCCTAATGATCCAGGAGAAAAAAATGGAGGAGGCATGCTTCCTTCAATTAGCCCCTTTCTTTTGGAAGTTCTTTGAAGGCCTTGCGGTTAGCGCTAGAGGCGCCTCTGGGGGAATTGGTACCCTCTGAAGAAAATATGGCTTCAATCTCATTCACTCTGTTTCAAATACTCACTGGATATTGTCCATTCTTCTTCATAAAGACTTCGGCATCCAGCTGAGTCTTTTCAATATCTACGTCCCTGTACTTTATATGGAAAAAAAATCCTGCTAGCAAAGTATACATGATTGCCTCTCCTCCCAAAATCTTGATAACATCATTCTGGCCAGGGATCTGAATATTACGCTGAGCTTCAAGGAAAAAAAAGGGGGTTCAATTGTTAGAGATCCACTTCGTGAAATGGTGGAGGATATCATAAGCAACTAGGACCTTGAAGACGTCAAACCTTCTCGGGGCAACTTTACTTGGACGAATCGTAGATTAGGGCCAGGTCACATTGCCGCCAAACTGGATCATTTTCTCATCCATCACTCCTTCACCGCCTTTGGTTTCAGGGCCGATTCCAAAATCCTCCCATTCAATATGTCAGATCACAAGCCGATCCTGCTGGATCTCATGGAAGAATGAAATCTTGGCCCCATCCCGCTTAGATTTATCCCCTGCTGGATCTCCCAAGAAGGTTTCATGGACCTCGTAGCCTCAAGCTAGGCTATCCCTGTTTCTGGCTCCCCCTTCTTTGTTTGGGAAGAAAAATTAAGAAGACTCAAAAAAGATCTTAAGCTTTGGGCCAAGTCCCTCTCGTCCCTCTCCATAGCTCGGATGGAAGCACAAGTCAACCTAGAAAACCATCAGCTCTATCTGGAAGAACATCCCCAAGACCTAGCCTACTTGGAAAAAGAAGCTATCCTTCACCAATCCCTCCATGCGGCATGCAAGTTAGAAGAAGAAAATCTTAGACGGAAATCAAGGTGTTTATGGTTAAAAGCTAGAGACCAAAACACAAGCTTCTTCCACAAACATGCAGAGGGGCGAAAAAATTTCAAAGAAGTTCAAGTTAATGGCCAAGCTACCAAAGACTTCGAAGAGATCAAGCGGGCAGCACATGATCACTTCCATCGAGTCTACTTAGAAGAAATACCTTTCTTGGGTTCCCCCATTCTGGATTATGTTCCCTCGTTGATCCGCCACTCCAAGAATCGAAAGCTAACAGCCCCCATCTCTAACAAAGAAGTAAAAAAGGCCTTATCGGCCATGGAGCCCAATAAAGCTCTGGGTCCGGACGGGTTCACTACTAGATTTCTCAAGTCCTGCTAGAAGATTATCAAAAAAAGACCTGCTCAAAATGGTCCATAAGTCCCAAAACTGCAACAAGATTGGAGGGAGCACTAACTCAGCCTTCCTAGCGCTTATTCCTAAAGGAAAGGGGGCTACCTCCTTTGACAGATTCAGACCCATCTCTCTCTGCAACATTGGCTATAAAGTCATCACCAATAGGATTAAAGAAGTGTTGCCTTCCATCATTCCTGAAAATCAAGGGGGCTTCGTCCAAGGAAGGCAGATTGCAGATAACATCATTCTGGTTCAAGAGGCAATTCACTCTAGCATTAGTCATCGGGAAAAAGGTATGGTCATCAAGCTAGATCTCGCAAATTCCTTTGATAGAGTAAACTATGACTTTCTCTTTCAGGTCATGCTTCACTTCGGGTTTGACCCTAGGTTTGTTAGATGGATCCAAACCTGTATCAAATCCCTGCGGATTGCCCCGTTAGTAAATGGTCGAGCTGCTAACTTCTTCAAAGCCTCTCGGGCTCTCTGTCAAGGCTGCCCGCTCTCTCGCATGCTCTATGTTATCCAAGCCTCTATCCTTAGTTTCCAACTTGACCGATGCCAACAACATAATGAGCTTCTTGGGCTATGTATATCCCGAGGGGTCAAGAATTTAAACCATGCCCAGTTTGTTGATGATACGATCCTTCTTGGAGGTGCGAGCTCGATCTCGGCAAGACTTTTCAAATGAGATCTTGAAATGTACCAAGAAGCCTCAGGTAGTCTCATAAAATACAACAAAAGTCAAATTTTCTCCTGGAACTGTCCTCCCCAAGACCTCATCGACATTAGCAGATTCTTGGCATCAAAGGGAGCTCCCAGTGGACCGATTTCAAATACCTAGGGGTCCCCATTTTTAAAACCACCCCAAAAGCTTCCTCCTGGCTTCCCCTTGTTGACAAAATCAAGAACAAGATTAATACTTGGGGAGTGACCTGGTTGAACCCAGCCAGTAAAGTCATTCTCATCAAATCAGTCCTCTCCAGCATCCCAATTTACCAAAGCTCCATTCTTTTGGCCCCCAAAAGCATCCTCCACTCCATATAATCCCTTCTCAAAAACTTCCTATGGAAGAGAGGAAAGCACAATGAAAAGAAGCTCCACTTGGTCAGCTGGGAGATAGCCACCAAACCTTAGCGAAATGGGGGACTACCGATCCGAAACCTTGCTATGGGCGCTAAGCAACTTTGGAACATCATCTCTGGCAAACCTTCGTGGTGTAAAACAACCCTCTGGAAAAAATACTTCTCGAGCAGTCGCCTCTGATGCCTTGTTCACCCTCCTGCCACCAGAAAAGGTTCTGCAATCCTCCCCATCCTCCTTAAAGCCCTCCCCTTCTTTCTGTCCCAGTTAACATGGATCCCTGGGAATGGGAAACTAATAAAGATCTAGGGGGATTCGATCATGGGAGACCCCCCTCTGAATCATCTCTGTGAGCTGGAAGATCTTAAATTCCATCTGATTAGTCTAAACATCGACACCATTTGGGACATCTCGGTATGGAACCAAGACGGCTCCTGGAAGGACTGGAATATCCCTTGCCCCCTCCAAATGATGGATGCTAAGAGACAGCTTCTCCAAATATTAAAAGGTAAATCCCCCACTTCCAGCTCTGTCAAAGACTCCAGAGGATGGGGAAATAAATTGGGCAAGTACTCTACCGCTGCAGGCTACCATCTTCTCGCAGACACAGCGAACCATGATAATCATGACCTTTGGAAAAGCATCTGGGCTGTAAAAAGTCTCCCCAAAATCAACTTTTTCACCTGGACGGCTCTGCATGATAAAATCCTAACAGGGGCTAATCTCCAAAAAAAAGGGTGGGAAGGCCCCTCACGATGCCCCATTTGCCTCTCCCATGAAGAAAACACAGAGCACAATCTCATCTCCTGTGAATTTTCTCAAAGCATTTGGAAGCGGTCTCTACCTAATCAGGCCGAACTCCCGACTGGAAATCTTCAAACCCTCTTTCTTCGTTGGGTCTCCAAAGCTCCCTTCAGTTTCAAATCAAAAAGCGCCAAAGCAGGTTGGATGGCGCTCCCCAAGATTGTCATCTGGAAAATCTAGCTAGAAATAAATTCTCGCATGTTCAGAGAAAGACAAGAAAGGGCCGACCAAGTGGCAGCCAAAATCCTTGGTCTGCTGGGAGAATGCCTCTCTCAGATTTGGAGGGTGTCCTGTGCTAATCCCATCTCGGATGCTTGGCTAAGCAGGCTTGGGCCCAAGCCTCCCTCGATGCCACCCACCCCAAAAAAGAAAACGTGGGAAATAAGACTAGCTCACGATGAAATTAAAGTGTGGCTTCGCTCTACTAATAGGAGAACTTTGTTCACTGACGGCGCTTCCAAAGGCAATCCTGGGGCGGTAGGAGGGGCGGAGTTTTCTTCACTCCGGATGGATCGATGGAATCCAAGTTTTCCTAGGGACTGGGCATCGACACCAACAATATGGCCGAAACCTTGGCCCTTTGGCAGGGATTGAGGATTGCTACGGAATTAGGAATCTCCAACCTAATTGTCATTGGCGATTCCAGAGTGGTCATCCGAGCGCTAGCTGAAAAACTCTTACCAATCCATTTGGGCTTAAGGCAACTCCTTCGCAAGATCATGAAGCAAGCCTCCCTTTTTAACAATATTGACTTCTACCACATTCTTCGGGCAAATAATCCCCACGCGGATCTTGAAGCAAACAAGGGGGCATATCTAAGCCCCGGGGAGCTAATTTTTAATGAAAAAGGAGTTTATTGCCCACCTCCTTAGGATAGGGGGCTTAACATGGGCCTCCCTGTGGGACCCTCCCTCCCGTCCCTCCGCATGTTGGCGGAATGCTGTGACGCCTGGCGTGTGGTGTTCACGTGGCTTCGCGCAGGGCTTCTTTACCTCCTTCCCTGCTCGTCCCTTCATCCCTCGCGACGTTATGCAAACTCGCTTTAAGATTTAGAGCTCCGTCCAACAATTAATTGAAAACAAGACAGGTGATCGCAGGTTCGACGTTCAGTGGAATCGTCGGAGTAATGGCATTTATGGTTTTTGGGCTCTCACACGAGGTGAACCCTGTTGTAGTCTTGTCGAAGGTGGATGCATTATTTGATTTCAGGGTGTTCTCTCCTTCCGCACATACGACACCCCGTTTATCTCTGGAATGAAGATCATGCCGAGTCAGTTGGGAATCTGCTAGACTCAAGGTACGTTGGGCATTAAAGTGACGTCAGTCGCTGCGTCAACTGCGGGTATAAAGCTTTGGATTGCAGAGGGTTGTGTTGTGTTGGTTATTTGGAACCTCTGTCACCTGGAAGATTGGAGTTTATTGGTTTACGAAATGGAAGCGGATTCCTCTACAGCAAGTGTGCAGGTTCCACCCTCAGTTGATAAAAAGCTCAAGGAAGTGAAGCAGGAACTAAATTCACTGCAAGCTCAGGTTACCGCGATAGATTATGAAGGAGGAAGGCGTTTGGACCATGTCAGCAAGGATTTGTTTTTTCTAAAGAAGAAAATTCAAAGGAAGGTCAAGCGTACAGAGAACTCTCTCTCCAAGCAACTCGTCGAGCTCGAGCTCAAGGTGGACAAGCTCGTCCTTAAATTTCTCAAGCATGAAGAAAACGGTATGTCTTCCAACTCAGAGGGTTAAATTTTGGTTTCTCATCGAAGTTCATCGTACTGCTAGTCTTTGGCTCCACTCATCCATGTCGGTTTCTGTTTCTGTTTATCATTTTTCTAGGCACCTAGCTATCTATGATTTCCTGTTAAAAACTCTGTTTAAGCTCTAGACTGTTCGTTTGCCACTATCATAAGGGCATTTTGGAAAGTTGTCTATTTTGGATGGTTTGTCTTTGCCGCTTCCTCAAGGGCACTTTGGGAACTTTGTTGGTCTTTTGTCATTGCCGTTTCCTCAAGGGCATTTATCAGCAACTTTGGACTCACTGTAATTAGGTAACTAGCCACTGCTTATGTAAAAGCCTTTGTAATTTGGTTTTGTTGGTGGTTACGCCACCTTCTTTTCTATAATATAACCGTCTTTGTCTAAAAAACATGCCAAACAGATACACACATCCCTCTATATGGATTCATGTCGAACAATCCTCAATTCTACTAGCCAATTGTACTAGCCAACAATCGTACTAGCCAAAGTTGGAATTCAAAGAATTGATGCACAACATGATAGGTATGGGTGGTGATATGGCATACTTTACTATCGCTTAATAACTAATATAGGTAAAATTGACAAGGTCTAATAAAAGCTGGAAAACCCAAGTTGTCAATAAATGTAATTTGCCAAATTAAATTTAGTTTCTAAACTCTAAAGAATATATGTTCCTTCATTGTACTTGTCTTAAGATGCATACGTTTATTCCAGTTCAGTTGTAGCAGTTTGTTTTTTATTCAATTTGTGGGAGCATGTTTCTACATTCAGTAACATGCCTATATTGAGCTTGTATCTACATAGATATGTCTCTACAATTGGGTTTATTTTAACTCATTTTTTCATTGTGAAAGTACTTACAAACTATGCTTACGCATTTCATATTGCATTTCTTCTCAAATCTGATAGGATTTCTTTCTCTACGGGTATCAAAGAAAAACGACAACTCCTTTCATGTTAATATGTTAATCTTATTAAAAACCATGATTGTTATAATCACATTTGAAATGTCTTTTTTCAAATGTGTTTTATCTGATCATTATGCGTTTCTTTTGTAGTTGCTCCAATCAACTATGCACATCTATCTGCAAATCAGATGCAACAATTTTTCAAAGCAGAGAATTCAAAAACAACTTTACATTCTGAAAAAAGGGAAAGGGTCGTTGCCATTTTGGAGGGCAAGGATACAATGCTCATTTTGCAACACCATATATTTTGCAACCGCCATATATTTTGCAACTGCCCCGATATGTTTGCAACACTATGTTTGAATACATGCATTTTTATCAATCATGTTTTTCCTTCTTTATAGTTATAACAACACATTGGAGGCTTCTCTTGATGAGATAAATTCCTTCCATGCCATCGCATGTTTGTTGTAAAGCTCATGCAAAACTGTAATGTGATGTTAATTGGAAAGCCCTATTGGCTATTTTGTAAAAGTGTTAAGTTCAGTAAACTTGTTATCTATTGTGAGTTGGACTATTTTCTATCTTTTGATAAATGGAAGTGTTCCATTTTGTTGTGGTATTAATTGCATTCTTGCACTACCTCATTTTAATCTTACATTTTCTGCTTTCTTTTACCCTCTAACAACCACCTTATCAGTGAATTACTACACCTTCTTGGGGCAATTGCTAGTTTGTATCTTTTCTATCTAATTGTATAAATAACATAGGTGTCTTCATCCTAGTTGGATGTTGTCCACAAGAGTACCATTATGAAGTTGTGGGCAGGTTTTTGGTCAAAGGTTGTTGCGGAGAGAGCTAAAAGCTTACTCCTGGAACAATCCTCAGACAAGTTAAAGGGGAACTTGCACTAGCTTCAACAAGGTCGCCATCTCTCCTTGATGTCTCTTGACCTTTTTACCTACTTCATATATATATATATAACTCTAGAGTGTATAATATGTATAAAAAAACATGTGTTTCTTCGTAGGAGGTTAAAGGGTCAAACCTGGAGGTAGTACAGTATATATCTCTATATACTACGCAGTCAAATCGCTGCATAGAGGGGATTTTTTGTCCCACAAACAAAAGAATCTTGTATAAATTTGATGTCTAAATAAGCCATGACTTAAAATTAGATTATAATTATTATTATTATGATGTTTAGATAAACCATGACTTAAAATTAGATTATTATTATAGTTTCTCTTTAAACCATGATTTTAAAATTAGATTATTATTATTAATTATAATTGATACATTCTCCTTTCTACTTGCACTTTTCCTATCAGTATTTATATTGTCTTGTTACCTAATTGGGCTCATTTAATTTGTTAAATGTCAAAGGGAAATTAGGCCTGGCATTGCCTCGCAAGTGGGGATTTTAGCTATTTAGTAGAATGATCCTCAACATTGTTGATGAGAGCTGAAAATAACATAGTAAACTTCTTGGTGAGTCATTTTTGAAAGGCCTCTCACTTACTAGCAGGTGGCATCTTTTACTAACTCAAGCCTAGTGTCCTTCTACAAGTAATTTATTCAAGATACCGATTGTTTCTAAGGGCATTCATTCTCCAAGACAAATCAATCATGCAGAGCAGCTGGATCATTTATATCCTTCTTCCCTTGGGAACTATCAAATAAATTTTCTAATACTGCTCCAATACAAATTTTAATGAGCATAACCAGCATTTCCAGGATAATCCCTATAAGCAGTTGAACCAGGACAAGCAGCACAATATGATAAGGATCATTCCAAGCATCATACCCATCATCAACAGAACCAGCAGCGAAGGAGAAAGAACCAGCATCCCCAAAAGCAAAAGGATTCCCAGCAAAGGCAGCACATCCATTTTGACTCATTTCAGTCATTTCAGTCAACTACATCCACTTTGTTATATATGTAATATCGCTTTTCAGAGGGCCTTTTCAGTCAGATAAGCTACCTCCACTTTCTCTATTTTATTACGCACGCAATCTCTTTGCCCCAATCAAAACCATCCGCCTATGCCCTATGCCTACGCCCCACTCCAACCCATCTCTTTATCTAGGGAATCTATACTACCATACTACCTATTGATCCTAGTGTTGATGAACCTTATCCCATGTTTCCTACCCTACTAAAGCTATTTCTCTAAAGTGCTTTCTTCCATACAACAGGTGATAACCTTTCTGTTCGAGCGCCAATATAACTTTATTAGGTAGGGTTATTTTATCCGAGAACATGAAAACAAGAAAACAAATTTAATGAGATCCTTTGGACAATCTCAAGGGATTCAACCCATGAATCTGTTCTTATTGTGCTTTTCTGGTTATGTGTATCTTGATGTAATGAATTGTTGGTCTTTGAGTTAAACTTGCCTGTCACTCTTGTGTAAATCTTGTCATTGTAGCAATGTGGTGGTTCAGTGTTCATTGTTGCGAGACTCGTCATCTTAAGAACTTCAGACTGTATAACAGTAAAATCCATTACCTTAATCAATTTTATTTGGACTAAGAACCAGCATAGATCCATTTAAAAGGGGATCTATCATGGACCTAGAAGGATCAAATTTCTCAAAATGTAAATCTTATTTTAGAGAAGAAATGTGTAATCTGACTTTTATGGTTTTAGTTTATTTATGTAATTTTATATATATATATATAATTCTAAATCATTTAAATTTAATTTAAGCCACAAGTTATTTTTAATAATATTTTATTATTTTTTATAAAAGACACATGTCAACTCTAGGATGAGCACGGAAGAAGTTACACATCTCTCCCTTACTGAGCTGAGTTGTAAAATACACCTCTTCCGTTCAAAGAAGAATTTGTTTCCCATAGAAAATCCATTGCATATTATTTGCAATTGGTTGATATATTGGAATAAACTAAAATAAAATAATTCAGTAACCTAACTTCATAACTTCAGTGACTACAAATTATCTCACAACAGGACGAGAGCTATTCTTAAGGGAGAATTTATTCTATGGGTATCTTAAGTAAACAGCATGAGTGAATGGCTCCTATTCCATAACTAACATCTTTTAAAATATAAGATTCAAGTAACAAGTGCCTGAACTGAGAGAATCATTCTCAAAATTGAGCGAGCTAAGAATTAGCTTTATAGAAGATTACATAATACAATCATAATTCTACAGTCGAAGACTCCAAACATCTTCAAATTTTCTACAATTCGAAATCTACTTTCCTCTTGGTCATGATATGCTTAGCAAAAGAGAAATTTCAATAATTACACAGTCAATTCTCCATGTCTGTAACAGTTCTAATTACGCAGTTGTTTCTGATGCTGTTGCATGACATCAGATCCATATGAAAAGTGACTGCAAGTGACAGATTGCTATCTACCTAATATGTTTGGTTGAGGCTCGATATCATGCACATTCATTCATGGTAAAAGGTTCAGTTCATCTCTATCCTTACAGTAAGAGCTGTGGGGATCTGAAATTTAATACTATAGAATGTGGAATCTACTGTGATGGTTGCAACTCAGTGACCTAACTCCACGTTTTGGTTCACTTTTCTATAGCACGTGATGTAATCCTCAAATGCATGTTGTAGAGGTAAAAGTCGCTTTGTCAGAAATAATTCAACCCCTTGCAACCAGCGCTATTGATGTTTTAAGAAGGCTCTTTACCGGGTCTTCTTTAATTAAGTCCGTCTAAGTTCTGGAGCTTTTGAATCAAGCCTTCATTGTCCTGAGAGTAATAGTTTCTTTAACAGTTGATCATGTTCAAGGAAATTGGTCTCTTGCTATGGATCGCTTTTTATCATACTCATGTTTGCTTACGATCAAAAAACGTATAGCAATGTCATTTTCATTTTCGGGAGGAACCTCCAAGCAGGACTTGCCCACAAAATGCCTTTGCCCGGAGAGAATTTCACAAATAGCCACTACATATTCTTTCCATTTCCCATTTGGCCACCCAGAAATTGGTGAAGAATTAAAACGTGCATCATCCATATTAGTGGAAAGATAGATGCCTTGTCCATATGCCGTTCCAGAAGACATTTAATCTGTTATGCTCAAGCACCTCAAGCCATTCCAGAAAAAGCAAGACAGACACCCATTTTTTATTGAGAAATACTTCAGGACAGAATCCAAAAACCTGATCAGTTGAACATTTATACAAATTCATGAATGAGTATAATGTCTACAGTTGGTTTATAGTTATTGCAAATAATGATATAGGAAGCGCCACTGCCAACTTTCTAATCAAGAAGAAAATAAAAAACAGAAAAAAAGATAACAAACTGAGAAGACGCTTAGCTATGACTAATTTGCATTCCAAAATGGCATAACAGATATGTTATATTCTTCTCTTGTTAACAACCTGTTCCACATCAAGCTTTTCAACAGGGTATGCTAATTAGAGGAAAGGTTTATCAATTTGAATGACTATGCAAAGATGTATGTCAGATGAATGCTGTTATTGATTTCAAGATAATTTTTGGAAACTATGTACATTTAATTTGATGTATATGCAAGGGAACAAAGCAAAAGTTGTATCCTTTTCTACAGAAAATGTATGGTATGTAATTTAGGTGAATATATATTATAAAGTAAGGATATGTCTCATAAGACAGTCTCAAGGGTTAGCTCAATTTGTCGAACCATTTGCCCAAGGCATGGTGTCAATGAGGAGGCCATGTAAATTTTCCTAACCCTAGGTGAATGCTGTCCTATGTTCGTGTTTGTATTGTTGCCTAATTTATTAAAATTGAGCACATAGATCTATGGATCAACACACAACTCACAAAATAGATTACACAATTTTACTCAGGAATTGAAGAATGAAACAGTGCAAAAGGCTTGCAGCTGTGAAGGCTTTCATTAATCAAAAGTAATTGGATAATAATTACAATGTAATACAATGGCTAAATAGCCACATGCAATTTGAATCCATGTGAGGAAATTCGAATTGGTTAGACTCTACTTGACTGCAAGGCAACTAGGACATGTCTAAATCACCATCGGAGTTCAACAACCCAACTCAAGTGTCTAATTCAGTGTTAATTGTTAGTTAACTAGTTAACTAACTGTGGTAGGTGAGAGAATGCAACTCACCTGCATGCAGCCATGCAAACCTAGCGCTAGCTGAGTAGAACTGAATGTAACTGACTCCTAACTGAACTTGACTAGTCACCAACTGAACTCAACTAATGGAGGTTGGTGTCGACACTCCCAGTGGCTCCTAATTTGTAGGGATTGATCTAGGAGGCTCCTAAACTGATGCATGCATGTGCAATCAGTGGCAATTGGCCTCAATTAGTGTTCCCCACACTTTAGTAACTGGTACATGTGCCCCAATTAGGCCAAGTGGACCCAATTGAGTTAGTGACTAAAAATAGACTGAGAGAATGCCTGATTTAGACATACTCTTGATTTAGACATAATTGACCAAATTGGACAAGGGAGGATTATGATCCTAACATAATTGGGCTCATATCATTTAATCTATTAAATGTCAAAGGGAAACTAGTCATGGCATTGCCTAGCAAGTGGGGATTTTAGTATTTAGTCCAATGATCCTTAGGCATTGTTGATGAGAGCGGAAAATAACAGAGTAAACTTCTTGGTGAGTCATTTTTGAAAGGCCTCTCACTTGCCATCAGATGGCTTCTTTTACTGTCTAACTCAAGCAGTGTCCTTTTACAAGCAATTGAGCATCAGGATTAAGATACTGATGATTTCTGAAGGCATTCATTCTCCAAGACAAATCAATCATGAGGAGCAGCTGGATCATTTATATCATTCTTCCGTTGGGAACTAACAGCTATATAACTTTTCTAATACTGCTCCAATACAAATTTGTGGCAACATAAAACACACATATGATAGACATGAAAACAATTTCAATGAGATCATTTGGACAATCCAAAGGGATTCAGCAAATGAATCTGTTCTTATTGTGCTTTTCTGGTTATGTGTATCTTGATGTAATGAATTGGTGGTCTTCGAGTTAAACTTGCCTGTCTATCTTGTGTAAATCTTCTACCATTGTAGCAATGTGGTGGTGGTTAAGTGTTCATTGTTGCGAGCCTTATCATCTTAAGAACTTCAGACTGTATAACTGTAACACAGCTACTAACGCTTCAGTGTTGATTGATTAACTGGTTCATCAGCAGAAAGAAATCCATAGAAAGTTCGCTAACTAAAATTGAAAATACATGCAAGTGTTGTGCAATTCAAGTTGAGTAGGTTAGCTTAAATGGTTTGCTTTGCAGCAAGCAATTTTTCAAGTCAAAGATCTCTGAGAGGTTATGAGTTCAAGTCCAATAGAATTTTTCTGAATTAGGATTACATATTATACTGCAGTTCACAAAAGCCTCAGAAGCCCCTGGAAGGATTACCAAATAACATTTCCTGGAAGAGGAAAAAAAATGGTGCCATTTTCCTAAAAAAGAGACTTTTTGTTTTGAAAGCAAAGTTTGTACTTGTAGCCATAGAGGGAGAGACAGTTAAACTGTCACATTCCCGGTTTATCTATTTTTAGGGCCAAGTGTTTCCATATATTATTATGATTTCCCCTCTATCAATTGTTCTTGGACTTGGGAGGAAGGGAACTTGCTTCCCTGGAAAATCCATTGCCTCTATCAATTTTACTTGGACAAAGAAAGAAGAACTTGTTTCCCATAGAAAATCCATTTCATATTATTTGCAATTGGTTGATATATTGGAATAAACTAAAATAAAATAAATCAACAACATAACTTCAGTGATTACAAATAGATTATCTTCAAACAGGACGAGAGCTATTCTTAAGGGAGAAATTTTATTCAACAGGTATCTTAAGTAAACAGCATGAGTGAAATGGCTCCTATTCCATAACTAACAGCTTTTAAAATATAATATTTCAAGTAAGAAGTGCCAGAACTGAGAGAATCACTCTCAAAATTGAACGAACTAAGAATTAGCTTTATAGAAGATTACATAATACAATCATAATTCTACAGTCCAAGACTCCAAACATCTTCAAACTTTTTACAATACAAAAACTACTTTCCTTTTGGTCATGACATGCTTAGCAAAAGAGAAATTTCAATAATTACATAGTCAATTCTCCATGTCTGTAACAGTTCTAATTACGCAGTTGTTTCTGATGCTGTTGCATGACATCAGATCCATATGGAAAGTGACTGCAAGTGACAGATTGCTAACTACCTAATATGTTTGGTTGAGGTTCGATATCATGCACATTCATTCATAGTAAAAGGTTCAGCTCGTCTTTACCCTTCCAGTAAGATCTGTAGAGATCTGAAATTTAATACTATAAAATGTGGAATCTACTGTGATGATTGCAACTCGGCGACCTAACTCCGTGTTTTAGTTCACTTTTTTATAGCATTTGATGTACTCCTCAAATGCATGCTGTAGAGGTAAAAGTAGCTTTGTCAGAAATAATCCAGTCCCTTGCAGCCACAGCGCTATTGATGTTTTAAGAAGCCTCTTTACCGGGTCTTCTTTAATTAAGTCCGTCCAAGTACTGGTGCTTTTGAATTAAGCCTTCATTGTCCTGAGAGTAATAGTTTCTTAACAGTTGATAATGTTCAAAGAGATTGGTCTCTGTCGACAGCATGTGGCTAGCAGTTGTTATGGATTCCTTTTTATCATACTCATGTTTGCATACAATCAAATAACGTATAGCAATGTCATTTTCATTTTCGGGAGGAACCTCCAAGCAGGACTTGCCGACAAAATGCCTTTGCCCGGAGAGAATTTCACAAATAGCCACTACACCATATTCTTTCAATTTCCCATTTGGCCACCCAGAAATTGGTGAAGAATTAAAACGTGCATCATCCATGTTAGTAGAAAGATAGATGCCTTGTCCATATGCCGTTCCAGAAGACATGTAATCTGTTCTGCTCAAGCACCTCAAGCCATTCCTGAAAAGTCAAGACAGCCACCCATTTATTTATTGAGAAATACTTCAGTACAAATCCAAAATCCTGATCAGTTGAACATTTAAACAAATTCATAAATTAGTATAATGTCTACAGTTGGTTTATAGTTATTGTAAATAATGATATAGGAAGTGCCACTGCCAACTTTCTAATCAAGAAGAAAATAAAAAACATATAAAAGATAACAAACTGAGAAGATGCTTAGCTATGACTAATTTGCATTCCAAAATGGCATAACAGATATGTTATATTCTTCTCTTGTTTCTTCCAAATCAATCTTTTCAACAGGGTATGTTCATTAGAGGAAAGGTTTATCAATTTGAATGACTATGCAAAGTGTATGTCAGATGAATGCTGTTATTGATTTCAAGATCATTTTTGGAAACTATGTACATTAATTGGATGTATATGCAAGGGCCAAGGGAACAAAGAAAAAGTTGTATCCTTTTCTACAGAAATTGTATGGTATGTAATTTAGGTGAATATATATTATAAAGTAAGGATATGTCTCATAAGACACTGTCAAGGGTTAGCTCAATTCATTGAATCATTTTCCCAAGGCATGGTGTCAATGAGGAGGCCATGTAAATTTTACTAACCCTAGGTGAATGCTGTCCTTGTGTTCTCAAATAAATAAATTGTTATTTAATTTGCAGAAACTAAATCCTTCACATAGCAGTAGTCACACATATAGCTAGAAAGTGGACCACAGAAGCATAAACACAGTACACATAATTTACTCTTTCAAATCAGCTTTTCATTAATAAGTTGTTATCACCAGCCTTGTAGTTTCCTATGTGAGATGGATCTAGGATGGACGGTAGAGGGACAGGAAACTAAGGAGGTGGAACCAAGATTGCCTCGACTCCCAAATGGATGGTTGTCACGCCAATCGAGGCAGTCTTCACTTTATGTTGTCTTAGCCCAAGACAACAATGGGGGAGACCTAGATCTACTCCCGACAGGAGAGATCAGACCTAGACACCAGATCATATCAAATGGACTTGAGGTACGTAAGGTGTAAGGTGATGGAAACCCTAGATCTATGGATGATGTCACTAGGTGAACCAAGGCTTTGGATTAAGGCTTAGGAGATATGAGGTTTCATCCAAGTTGGGACACAGATGACCTATGAGGTAAGTACTAGATCTAGGGTTAAGGTACTAGCAGGAGGTGAAGATATCCACTGCCTTGGGAAACGTAACCAATGCAGGGAGGGCAAGAGCAGGACTGGGGCTATCTAGTACCGATGGATAGACTCGTAGGAAGATATGACAATGTCAAAGTTTCTGAGCCACTAGGAAAAGGTCAAAACACAAGAGAAAGAGGCAAAAGAGGGGGTAGTGCTAAGGTTGGAGATCAGTGCCTTTCAAATCTAGGGCAATGGAGTCAGTTTATGCACAGCGTTGAAGGAAACCCACCTGGGTATAGACCCGATCTACAAACCCAAAAAGAGGTTTTGCCGAAAAAATCAAATCACGGGAAAATATGGCAACCTGGAGGATAGCGCTAGGGTTTGGAGAACAGTTTCTCAGACCTAGGCCAAATGGGTCACTTTTTGCTCAGCATTGAGTAAGATCCTCCTAGGGTATGACCTGATCTACAAAACCCAGAGATGGTTTGCCGAGAACTGAAGCGGATTGAGCCATCATATTTTTGGCTTTTTTATTATTTAGGGTTTTTAAAGTAAAAATGGAAATATAGATGCCAATGGATTGAGATCTTGGAAGAGAAGAACTGACCTGTAGATCTTACCTGGAAAACCTTATAGATGCCTTGATGATGATGATACTTGCTATCTCGATCAATTTGAGAAGATTTGAGTGAGTTCTATGCTCAACGTTTTGCCCCAAGAAGCCACTACGCCCTCTCTCCCGCACAACAAACGTCAACCATATCAAATTTGTTGCATCATGAGAAAAAAACAAATGCTACAGAAAAATAGCAAGATGAAATCATAGATCGCATTGATGCTAATGAAAAACCCCTGATACAAAACGCATCCAAGCCAAGTGAGTTGAGGAAGCCCTACAAAAACGCCCAAGTTTGAAGTCGCCCTCCTGTAAACAAGACAATGTTTCCCGAAAAATATATAGATCTCAAAACAAATACCCAAATGCTAGGAAGCAAAAGATTTTCCAATCACCATCGAAGAACACCAGATGCAAAGGAGATCCAAAAATATCCAAAAGAAAAGTTTTTCTATTATCTAGATCCAAGAGCCAAAGACCCCTTACAAATGAGAAGCTCTCTCCTTTAAATAGGAATGAGAAAACCAAAATCATAACCATTTTTCAAATGAGTGGCTAAGATTAAAAGATACAAATGTTTAATCAATGGTTGAGATGAACTCAACATACAATAAATGGATCAATATAACCATATAACATAAAAGTGGACTACATCACCCAAAGAGAGGGGATCCCACTCAACAAGAAATAAATGAAGCACATGGTGGGTCCCTGGAGTGTTAACTAACTCCCTTTGGATGTCCCCATGGCACAATTAAATAATATAATTTTTTAAACTGTGGAATTGTGCCTCCTTGAGGAAATCGTGAGCCTCCAAAAGCTCCAGAAAATAATATAAAATGCCCAAAAAATAGATGTGGGCCTATCCAAGTGCTGCAACAGCTGGAGAAGGTGTGGACGACATCACTCTCATCATCAGACCTCATCCCATGCCATTTCCTTACCTCAGTAGCCCAAATCGATTTCTTCAGTAGCCATTTAATTATTTTTTAATTTGCCTCGGGAAACGTGATAGGCCTAGAACAGCCTCCTAGGGTTCCTACGTTGTCCAACTAAGCCCACCAGGATCTCTAGGAGGGGGGTACCATGGTACAATCAAGTGGTTGGACCCCCTATGCCCCATACAGCGCCCTAGTAGATCCAACAAAATCATCTCGTTGCTCAGACCTGCCATCTAGTGAAGCAAAACTGCACCAGAAGGGTAAAATGAGCCTGACCATCTCTGTAAGTGCCCAGAACTGAAAACAAGTTGTTTCACTAGACTCAGAAAGTCCAAATCCATCTAAGGTATATACTCATACCCTCTCAAGGTCTCTGCCTGATCATCTATAATATCAAATAAACAAAATAATAACCTGTAAATGACCAAATACCAATAATATAACTCAGGCTGACATCCATCTGCTGCAAGTGTTAAAAGGCTAAGACATGCTCTACAAATCATTTAAGTAACAATCATAACAAGTAGCAATCACCTCACTAGCGGTACATCAATCAAATACATATATAGGGTTTTATTTATTATAACTCAGACCAGACTTTCAAGACTATACTCACTTCATAGTTGTAGTCAATTTGCTAGTGAAGGGTGAAGGCTAAAATTCATAAGGTTAGGCCAAAGGATGACTGCCCACTCAACACTGTGACACTTTGGATATGGAAAGGGGATACTCACTATAGCCATATGCCGGACAAACAACAACAAAGGGGATGGCAGTGCCTCACAAATGGGTGAACTACTTCAGAGGTGCTTACTCACCTTGACAAATGCTCACAATCCAACTCAATACAAGTAAGGCCGGCAATCTTTAGATATAACTTTTAGGAACCATTGCTTTTTGGGCCTTCGATCTTCCATAGCCTTTGTCCACGTATTTTTATACGGACTTTTATCACTTAGGCTTTATGCATTCATGTATGTTGAAAAACACTACTTTTCATGAATGTTTTAAGATATTTCATTGCAATATTTTTCAAAGCCAATTTCATTAGGCTTAGCCTTGCATTCACGTATGTTTAAAAACACTACTTTTCATGAATGGGCTTTTTCATAAGATATTCATTTCATTTCCAAATACATTGTATTGATGGCAGTGCTACTTGTTTCATGCAAGCAAACACATCCTAGGCAACTCAGAGCCGAGACACAAATAACAGGGAAGCTTGTCCAACAAAGGCTGTAGCGGGGAAAGGTCCTCCATGCCACAAGTCAAGTAGTAAGTCGGGTTAAAACATAACTGGAAGGTAATGGATGGGTGGAGACAATGAATGATGAAACCAACACTAGCAAGCCCAAGAATGGTGGGAATGACTACCTCTATTCTCCCAAAGGAGGGTAAAACCAATGGGTATAGATCAAGAACTTCCAGGTCTGAGTAAGGACATCAATACATAATAACAATACATCCAAGTCCACATATTTATATGACCGCCAGATCATGATACTAAATGCTAATACATGTCACAAGAATGAGTATAAGAACAATGATAACCATAACACAAGATATATAAGCTGAGTCATAAACATGCAAATAATCCATCTGAACCAACGTCAGTCCAATGAGAAAACATTGATACAACTCTGGGCATCAATAATTGCTCTGCAAATGGCTAAAATGACTACATCGGTCCTCAAATGTGAGTGTCCTAAGACTCAATCATGGCATGGGAGAGTACTATAGTCTATCAATCAAATCATGATCCATCATAGATGCTCATCTCAGCATCTCATATGTAGGGGGACTGGTTGAAAAATGTACTGGAATCTGAAAAATAGAGTATGGTAGCCTGACTACTATATATGTGATAACATAAATCAAAGCTTACGAGGAAACCTTCACAAGCTATAAAAAGTTAAAACTAGTAGTTGTACAGTACACTCAAACTGAGCAAAATCTGAACACATCCTAGGCAACTCAGAGCCGAGACACAAATAACAGGGAAGCTTGTCCAACAAAGGCTCTAGCGAGGAAAGGTCCTCCATGCCACAAGTCAAGTAGTAAGTCGGGTTAAAACATAACTAGAAGGTAATGGATGGGTGGAGATAATGAATGATGAAACCAACACTAGCAAGCCCAAGTATGGTGGGAATGACTACCTCTATTCTCCCAAAGGAGGGTAAAACCAATGGGTATAGATCAAGAACTTCTAGGTCTGAGTAAGGACATCAATACATAATAACAATACATCCAAGTCCACATATTTATATGACCGCCAGATCATGATACTAAATGCTAATACATGTCACAAGAATGAGTATAAGAACAATGATAACCATAACACAAGATATATAAGCTGAGTCATAAACATGCAAATAATCCATCTGAACCAACGTCGGTCCAATGAGAAAACAATGATACAACTCTAGGCATCAATAACTGCTCTGCAAATGGCTAAAATGACTACATCAGTCCTCAAATTTGAGTGTCCTAAGACTCAGTCATGGCATGGGAGAGTACTATAGTCCATCAATCAAATCATGATCCATCATAGATGCTCATCTCAGCATCTCATATGTAGGGGGACTGGTTGAAAAATGTACTGGAATCTGAAAAATAGAGTATGGTAACCCGACTACTATATATGTGATAATATAAATCAAAGCTTACGAGGAAACCTTCACAAGCTATAAAAAGTTAAAACTAACAGTTGTACAATACACTCAACTAAGCAAATTCTAAACACCTTACTGAGAAAAAATTCCCTTCAAAACCAAGAAAACAGCCCACTGGTCGCTACCTATTGTGCAAGCCTTCCATATGGTTGTACGGGCATGTTACGTACAACTATACGGATATGTCCATACAACTGTATAGTTCTATCCATATGGATATGTACGACTATATGAATTTGTCATGTACGGACCTGCACACTATCCTCTACCTAGTTGTTGAACTGGCTCCTCTTTGGTTTGCTCGAAATATGCTCGACCAGATTTCCTTTTGAGTGAAATAATGAATATTTTTAACCCTCTACCTTGACTTTCCTTCATACTTTAGCTGAAATGCTAATCTACCAAAACCCTAATCTCTCAGTGAGATGTACAGTTGAGATTAGTCTAAATCACTAATGTATTAAAATACACTTTATTAAACTCAACAACTAAATATAAGACTTTCACTTTATTAATAAAGTGAATTTCAAAATTCATTTCACTTGGACAACTTCATGCACATTTGACACTAAACCTGTGAGGAAGTTCCTGTCTGAGCTACAAACATCAACACTCCTTAGCGAGGAAGAAATTATGCACCAATCCAAGTTTGTCTCTGAATGCTTCAAACTTCCCTTTTGCTAAGGGTTTGGTTTGTGGGTACATACTAGAGCTTCACTACTCCCTTCTGAATCTTGTCTCGAATGAAGTGATATCGGATCTCAATGTGCTTGGTTCTATCATGAAAAACTAGATACTCAAAGAGTTTGATACAACTCTAATTATTATAGTAAATCACCATGGGATCCAACTCCTGATCAAATAAACCTGCTAGCAAGTTGTGAACCCAGGTGGCCTCACAATTAGTTGTACTCACTGCCATATACTCTGCCTTTGCTAAGTTGAATGCTACAAAAGTCTGCTTTCGGCTGAACCAAGATATCATCATTGATCCCAAGTTGAAGCAACACCCTAAGGTGCTTTTCCAGTCTGGTGCACCGTCTGCCCAATCCAAGTTTGTTTACCCTTGCAACTTTACCTCACCATCTCCAAGATATCTTAGCCCATACTCCATTGTGCCCCTTAAGTATTTGAGCCCATGTTTTGCTTCTACCCAGTGCTCCTACCTCAGCTACACCATGAACTGGCTCAAGGTGTTCACCTCAAAACATATATTTGGCCTAGTGTTGACCTGATACATCGATAAACCTATCAACTACCTATACAACATGGGATCCACCATAAATGAATCTGAAGTAGTGATCTTCTTTAAATTAGTGATCATAAGTGTGGCCATCGGTTTGTGGTCCTCCAACCAAAATCTCTTCAAGATCTCGACTGCATACTTATCTGGACCAAGAAAAATCTCCCCTAGTCTCTGCCAAGCCTCTAACCCCAAGAAGTAATGCATCATGCCAATGTCCATCATCTTGAACTCAACTTCCATATTTGCCTTGCATCCTGCAATGAGATTCTCTGAACACACCTTATTCCCTGAACTCAACTTCCATATCTGCCTTGCATCCTGCAATGAGCAGAACAACCTCAACAAATATGAAATATAAGTTGGGATCTATTTCACTTTTGGTGAAACCCATATTTTGCAAGTATCCATTGATCCTACCATGCCCACGGTGCCTGCTTGGGTCCATACAAGGCTTTTTTCAACCTACAAACATGGATGATGGGACTCCTTCCCATTAACCTCAAAATTCAAATCCCCAAGGTTGCTCGATGTACACTTCTTCCTCAAATATCCCATTGAGGAAAGTTGTCTTCACATCCATCTAATGTATCCTCCATCCCATAATGGAGACTAAAGACATCATTTCTCTAATGGAAGTGTACCTACTTTCTTGCCACAAACCTTGCTTGAACGTCTCTATGCTGTCATTTGTTGCATGCTTGATCTTGTAAAGCCATATAGAAGTCACTATCGATTTCCCCTCTGATTTAGGCACAGTGCCACAAACAGCATTCTTCATGATGGAGGTGTATTCCTCCACCATGCATCCCTCCAAACTTGTTGGTATGTTGCCTCATGAAAAATGGAAGGCTTGGAATCTATGATGCTACTTGTTATGCCTCAAAGTATCTTCAGCATTCCCAGTCAGGTCTACTAGAGAAGGGTTAAAAAATTATGATGTAAAGGACAAGTTGAAGCATAAAGTGTCGATTTAGGGCTAAATACCCCTGATCATGCCATGGATGGTATGCTTGATTTCCTCCTCTAGGAAGTGCTCGCCATGTAGGGGTTGGTGCCCTTGGGGGGCTAATCACTTGGATGCATGACCACACTCATTTATTTGCCATGTAAAGGTGATAGCATTTGTTTAGCACACCTTATTCCCTCAATTGGACCTATTTTTGGTTATTTTACCCCTCCTCTGGGGCCTAGGCTATGTACCCACAAATTGTACTTCCTTATTGAAGAATCCTACAAAGATAATGAAAGAAGGACGTTGAGGGCACACATCTATTGGGGTTAGTTGGGGCATGACGTCCTCCTTTCAACACACCTAGCACTTGGTGTAGCCTAATTGCACTTTATCTATTATGTTTATGTCATTTAGAGTGGTTTAGCCCCCAAATTGTGGGCAAGCAATCCAAAATGTTATATTTTTACATTATCTTGTAGGCTAATAACTTAAAATTAGGTGAGACTAGTCTTATATAAATAGAGCCTCTCTCTCATTGTAAAAACACATCAAGATATGGGTTCATTATTAGATCTTTTCTCTTTCTTCTAGTTTATTGGAGCTCTTGATGCTATGCGCACCTCTCTTGGAATGATCTTCTTTGATTGAAGGTTGATTGAAGTGACATCTAGGGTTTCTATTGCACATGCTATTCATTGATGCTAGAATGGTTGTACTAACTCAAGCACAAATGTGACCTAGGACGAAATCCTGCTCATCTTTGTTAAAGAATCAATAAGTTATACTTTGACCTAGTTTAATGATGCTTTATGGTGCATTACTCTTACATGTTAAGGTTTTTTATTGATATTTTGTTAACCTCGCATTGCATTGGGCCTTGGACTCCTTCGCTTGCCCTAATTAGGCTCTTCTACCTAACCCTTGAGGTTGTTAGTTGATGCCCTAGTTGCAAGTATTGGAAGCCATTTCAAGAGAGGGATGTTGGTATCGATCTCCAAATGCACTAGGGATTGAGACAAGAATCATATTCCCTATCTTTTCAATAAAAACTATCTCTCGTTTACCAATTTTTTTTTACATGCATTTTTTATATTGAAAAAACCCTTAAAATATAATATTGTTGGGAAAAACCTAAAAATTTAGATAAATTCATAAATAACCAAACGTATTTGCAAATTGATAATTTTGGTCCACTCACAAAATTCGCCCTAGTGGATTTATCCACAGATCTTGAAGGGCGTCCTCATTTCCCTTGGTGCATTGGGAATCGTGAAATTGCCAAAATTAGGGTTTCTACAAGGATTTTGCAATTTTGACTGGATCATCAAGTGCGCACTAGGCCATTTCATCATCTCCCCTTCAGAGTGCACTTTTCTAAGGTTGTGCCTTAGGAAGTGTGAAACCTTACCTTGGGAATTGTGAAGTGCATTGAAAGTTGTGATATTGATTGATGTTAGATTGAATTAACTACTTTATGTGTTTTATGTGTCTTTATTATTCATTGTTGACTCCATAAAAGGAATTGATCTTGGTTATAAGGCTAGTAGGGGGATGATTGCAGGTACTCGTTCCTCCATTAGGGACTCTCCCTTGGGTTCAAGAGTTACCCAAAGAATTTAAAGAGGTAGATTGAGGTGACATTGGGTATTACCTCCTCTTACATGCTTACCATCACTAGCACAAGGCCATACATAATCTGCATTGAAAGGACTGCTAGTTTGAGCGGTAACACTACTCATTAATGACATGTAGTTTGGAAACATATTTGGAGGCATGCTCTCCTAGAATGAGCTCCTAGGAGCCTCAACATGCTCCTAAGCATCCCTCAGTGTATTCATGAACCATTGAGGTCTCTTGAAAAAACTGATAGGCGCTGGTGGCTCCTCCTTTACACCTAAAGGTTATTGCCTTGAACTAGAATTCGTTGATCACCCTGGCTCAACCTTCAAATCTTACTGCTCCTCATCCTTTGTCACCAGAATAGACTCATAAGACTTCTTGGATGCAAAGTCTTCCTATAGTTGTACATCCCTTCTTGCAATTGTCTTTCTTTCCTTTGGAATATAGATCTTGTAGGCCTTTGAAGTCTCATTATAGCCAACAAACACCATTCCTATTGGAGGGATCCAACTTGGTCCTCTTCTCGACTGGTACATGGATGTGAATTGGACATCCAAAGATGCAGAAATGACTCACCTTCGACTTCACACCAGTGAATGCCTCCTCTAGTGTCTTGTCCCCCAAAATCCTATGAGGGCACCTATTAGGGATGTATATTGTTGCATTGCATGCTTCTTCCCTTAGAATAATCGACAAATCCTGGTCATGTATCATGGTCTTAGCAGCCCCTATATTAAATTGATTCTTCTGCTCTACAACCCCGTTGTAATGTGGGTTGTCGGGAATGGTGAATTCCCTCTTAATTCTTGCATTTTTGCAGAAATCCTTGAAATCATTGGAGGTATTCTCACTCCCATTGTTTGATCTCAAAACTTTGATCTTCTTCCTTGTCTAGTTCTCCACAAGATCTTTGAACTCCCAAAACCTTCTAAAGACCTCATCCTTGGTCTCTAAGAAGTAGATTCATGTTTTGCGAAAGAATTCATCGATCAAAGAAACATAATACATGCTTACTGTGATTGATGCTACCAACATTGGTCCACACACATCAAAATGCACCAGCTCTAATACCCCCCTAGAATTGTGCTCACTACTTGGGAAAGAAACCTTGACATGCTTGCCAAGCGCACACCCTCTACATACACTCTGCTCGTCAATGCTAAATTTTAGAAGGCCTGTGATGAGCTCACTCAAAATAGACAATGCTTAGTAATGCAGGTGCCCCATCCTCTTGTGCCATAACTCACACAAGTTATTTGTGTTATGTACTATAGCTCAAGAAAGTTCAGCTTGTAACCTATATAAATTGCCTTCCCCAACCCCAATCACATGAGTTGATCCCGGGCTAGAGTCCCTCAATATTATGAGGACTTGCTGATTTCTTAACTTTGTTGCATAGACCTTATCTTCCAGGCTATTTTTCACATGGGGTATCAGCATGCATCTTTACAGCTTCATTCATTCCAGAGCCTTGATCATCAGATTTTCCTTGCTAGGACTGAGATTCAAGAGTCCTTTGAGATGCTTTCAGTGATGATCTAGTTCTGCGGAGCAGAGCAGTAGATCAAAGTTGGTATACACAGTTATAGAGGGGCTTATCGGTTGGAGACAGGTATAATTGGTGAGATCAGGTACACACTTCCTTGGTTTGATTTTTGCTCTATGATGTATATCAAACACCTCTGCTTATCATGTTAGGATGATTATGGTGACCTATGCTTATATCTACCATTTCTCTAACATGTGTTACGACTAATCAAGGGACTTGATGTGAAGACTGTTGCTCATGCCATGCCGGTACAAATTGTAAACCTTAGTGCTAGGTTGGTTCCATGTATCACTTACCCCCATCCATCCAGTTTCATCAATTGTAAACTTTGTCCTCTGACTTAAATTGTTTGAGACTTGTGAGATTGAAGATCTGTTCCCCATTTTGACCTCTATGCATGATGGATCCCATGTTGTTTTGTGCCTCGGCTTTGAGTTTTGCTACAAAAATTGTTGAAGCCTTGATCCTTCTGGGCCAAGAGAACCCGCTGGTGTTGGTTCTTGAGCTTAGGTGAGTTGGGTTTTGAAGCCTTGACCTCTCTAGTTGGTTGCCCCCGATGTTTGGTCCTGACTGTGGATATTCCCCCCTGGTTTCCCAAGAAGTTGTCAGCTAAAACTTGAAGCAATATGTCTACCATCATTACATGCATTATGAGCTATATGTTATATATTTTGAAATGCAAGCCCGCAAATAAAATTGCAAACTCTGTCTTTAGACACAAACAAAACAGGGCTATGAAAGGAAATTGTAAAGGCCCAAATAAATCAGTGGATAAACAAATAATAAATCTAAAGACTGTTGGCCATCTTATTGAAATGTAATGATTAATTTCTCACGGAGCCTACGGGTTTTGATGTGAGATGGAATAAGGAACAACTAATTCTAAGTGTCCCCTAGGATCTCTTCACTACATTTTTTGTGTACTCGACGCAAGGGTCCTAGAAAAGATCCTCACATAGCTTGTTCTTTAGCTTGGATGTGAGTCGTAGACATGTTGTTATTGTCCATCATCACCCAGCAATAGCATATTGTTTACCCTTTGTAAGTATGGCATGGACAAGAAGACTTCCAGAAATTTCCAAGATTCTTCAGAAGCATAGGTACATCTTACTATTATTATTATTTGTCACCGTGATTATGAATAACTAATTTAAGCTTGGTTGTGATATACACTATTGGAGCATTTCTTACCCTAGATGCTTACAGGATCATACTGATGCAGTATCTCACCTTGATTTTGGGTACTTTGACTTGGTCAACCCAGTTGACCAAATCAAGCACGATTCCCAAGGCAGTGACTCAAAAAACAACATGGTCTATATTTGTTCCAGACATGCCCAGGACCAATACTGCGGTTTTAGTTTTGAGAGTTTGGCCCTGGTTCTCCTGATAAGTGATTATTATCACTTAATTATTGGCCAAATGATCAAATTTTATTACAGATGGCAGTATGTTTGGTTCTCCTAGAACAGTGCAGTGTTCCAGGGGGTATGACTAGTCACTTATACCATTCTTCTATGTCTCCAGATCATCCAGAGCAGTCATTTTTCCCCAGTTTTGACCCTGGACAGAGTTATGGTGGATTTATCATTTTCCAGAGATTGTTCCAGCAAAAATGAACTAGAGATTTCAATGAAAAAATCGATTTGGCCTCGTGGGTTAAGGAAATGGCTTGGAATTTTCACAGATTATGTGTTTCAGCATCCCACACAATTCTCCAGCAGTTTTCAGTCAGCAGATGTCCAGATTGTTTTATTTTGGCTCAGCCAATCAGGAAAGCTCCCCAAGGGGCGCCCCCTCTACTTGGCTAACGATGCATTTCATTGTTATATTATATGATTTGAAGTTGTAAAGGGGCCTAGGGTTAATTAAGCCCATAGTGACCCCCTCCTATGTATTATCATGTCACATCTCATGTTATATTGTGATTTCACTTAGGATAGGCGTCCTTGAGCAAAGTGTGCCCCCTCTTTGACTTAGTCATTTGATCCATGTATTGATCTATGTATTGTTGATCTCCACCATTGATGATGTTTTAATCTCAACCGTTGGATGTAAACGTGAGTTAGGGTTTACGTCTCTCTCAAACTATTTAAGAGAGGTGACCCCCCCATTGTATTCATGAGCTTTGGCACCAGAATTTGAATAAGAGATTTTGTCTGGGACTACACGCCTGTTTCTTGCTTGATGAATGAATGAGTTGATGATTGGTACTGCTTTTCTTCTGCACTAAGATCAATCCAGCATATTTTTTGTAGTTTTCCTTGTTCCCATTTTACCTGCAGGTTGAAGGAGGCAATTCTGAGAGAGGCGCATTGGTGGGGGGACTTACTCTGTTGTTGTAACTCGGTCTTGGTTATCAGGGAGTTGCAACTTCTATATGATTTCTTTCCCCTCTACATCTTTTAGCTTGCATTTCCTGTTTATTTTCCATACTGATTGATTTTCCTTGGTGTGACAAGTACAATAGGGGTGTTAGGGTCACTAGCAGAAGCAGCACTTCATCAAAAGCTTACTCGAAATTCTTATTTGATCTCAAGAAAGGCATTCTTCATCATCCAAGAGGTCATCAACAACGATTCAGGTACGTTTCTTAGGTAGGTTTTTCTTCGTTTAATTTTCTCATACATTGCCCATCACTGTTTTCACTGAAAAACCCTCACTTAGGAATAGGAAAAATCACCGGACCAATTTACACCGAGAATTGGCAAATTTGGCAATCTGGGTTTTGTCCGGCATACTGAAAAAACCCCTCTCCCTCAAAACCGTCAAGCTTAGAATCCTCTGCCCATCTCTAAACACTGGTTTCAGTCTGGGAGAAAACGCCCTTCCTTAATCAGTCAGCCAATATCCTTTTATTCTTGTCCAGTTTTCACTTAGGTATTTCTCAATGTTAAATCTTTCATCCAAGTTAGTGTGCAGGAAGCCTTAATTGTCAATATCAACTACGTCCTGGGGATTTCTCAATTATATGCTTAAATCCCCCAGGGTCCGGGTTTGATCAATTGAACCAACACACCAAATCCTAGATCTGATTCAAATCTTTGTAAGCCACCTGATATGATCACTTGAGTAGAATTTCTAGTCTAGAATAATCACCCTACTCAGGTATCCTTAATTTGTGGCTCATCCTTAAATCTAGGGTTTCAAGCACTCACCTTACGTATTCCCCGTCAGGAGTTTGATCTGATGAGTTCCCTTAGATCTACTCTTTCAGGATCGATCTGGCTCTCCCCCTTTGTCACTTGGGCTTCTCTAGTGGCATAAAATGAAGGAATCCCTAACCGGCGTGACAACCATCCATCTTTTGGGGGTTAGGGTTTTCGTAGGTGACGTCTTTGGTTTCCTGTCCCCTCTACTGTCCTGTATTGGATATCTATATCGGGGCAAGTACAGGATTCATGATAACAAGTATGAACATGTGGTACAAAAAATAAAAGGGGCAAGAAGTCCTAATGGACCTCTGAACTTTGATATTGAACAAGCACTTGTTCATCTTTGGCGGCTCACTTGAAAGTCCAACTAGATGCAAGCAAGTCGGTAACACTCCTATCACCTATTATATATTCATATGTTGCAAAATCAAATGTTTCGCTAGAGAAACCTCTTCAAACAACCTTGATCCTCATTGTCTTTTCCCTAGTAATCCTATCTTCGTGACACCCCCCTTGAATTGGAGAAGATCCAACCAAAAATTGAAAGGTGATTGTTGTGGTGACATTGGCCTTTCCTCTTTGGTTCTCCTTGGTTAGTTTGTTTCTTCAGGACTTTAATCAAACATGCTAGTTTGGGAGGTAACAACTTCCACATTGCTCAACCAATAAATCAAGTCAACATTAGAAAACTTTTCACTAGACTCCTGAAGAAAACAAAAAAAATCGCACAATTTGAAGGATGTTATCATCTCTATGCCAATTCTTGCACTCACGTATTCATAGAAACCTTTCCAAATTGAAGTGGTACTTTTCAATATCCCCAAGGCATTGTTCTTAAGTAGGGATGACATCCAATTGTTGATTAATCAAAGACTGTCTCAATCCAAGCTCAACTACAACACTTACGAAAATGGATTTTATGCACTGGTCCGGGACTAAAGCATTGGTAGCACTACATCCTTTGTAAGGAAACTATTCTCCATAGTAATCACTAGACTCTTCAATTCTCGAATTCCCAGTCTAAAATTCAAGAACAGGTCACTTAAAAGTTAAAATGGGATACCTACATACAGCAGTTTCACATAGTCAATAAATACACGAAGGGTAGCTCCAACAAAATGGCTAATTTACTCAGCAGACCTCCTACCAAGGTCCTCCAAATCTGAGATGTGAGATGTGCAGCATGACCCCTATTTTTGACCTGTCATGGAATCCATCCTACAACCCATAGTGGTCAACCAGACCCCTTACTAGAATAACTTGTTGTACATGCTGAATCAACTGTGTGCCCCTGCTCAACCAGCTTGCCTTCTTTTCAAGGAGGCCCACTTTTGTCATATGGAGGGCATTTTGGTGTGCAAAAAACTTTACTATTCCTACAACAATACTTATTTGGCCTTCCATGAGGAAACACATGGACTATTACACACGAAGGTGTTCACATTGCAACCAAAACAAACCTTCTAATAGAAGGCATAGCCAATACTGGCCTTTGCCAGTTCCTCTAGGCCATGGGAATCAATTTCCATGGAGAGATTATATTAGTGGTTCGCTTAACACTTAGAAGAAGCAAGAATGTATTTTCATAGTAGTTTTCAGATTCTCTAAGATGGTAGTTTTCGTCCCTTACAACAAGACTACTGATGCTCGTAAAGAATCAAAGTTATTCTTCCAGCATGTTTGGACCCATTTTCACTTACCATTGACCATCATCTCTCATTGTCACTCCATTTCTCTCACTTATGGAACTCGTCATGGAATATTTAAATCTGTTCGTTGAGGTTTTCCACGTCTTTCCATCCCAAAACTAATGAACACGCTGAGGTAGTTAACAGAACCTTGGTCCATGCTCTCAGCATCTACCACTAATCAAATAAACAATGGAATCATTACCTACAAATTTTGCAGATCAACTACAACAGATAAACCTATTTGTCCATCAGGTATTCCCCATTTGAGGTTTGTTATGGTTTTCAATGTCTAGTACCTCATTAGATCCCAGTTGCTCTCCCAGTTCCATCCATATACCATTAGCAAAAAGAGAAAGATAAAGCTTCTTCCTTTCTTCAAAATTTAACCAAGATCACAACAACATCCATGTCATACTTCAGCAAACATAGACCAAGTACAAGGCATTACATGAAAGACATTTATCTGTTCCTCATTTTCAAGTTGCAATAGTTTTTGGCTTCGCTTGGACAAACAAATATTCAAGATCAGCAACATAACAAGTTCAAGCCAGTTTTAGTATGGGCCTTACATCATCACCTAGGAAATGGGTTCCAATTCTTTCAGATTGGCTTTGCCACCTCTGTTAGGTATCCAAGATTTAATGAATGTTAGTCTGTTGAAGCTATATGAGCCCCCCCACTTAGAAGAAACAATGCCAGTCACAAATCTAGAAACAATCATTCCAGATTTTCCGCCCCCTTTCCCTGAAGATGCACTTCTTGATGTTCACACCCAATCTACTAGGCGGTGTGAAGTCACCACTACTTGGTAGGCCGCACAGACACTTTACCTGCTCAAGCCAAGTGGTTGTACCAATTAGCATTTGAAGAGCAGTTTCCCCGCCTCTTCTAGAAATCAATGACAATTTCTTCTGAGTAGGGAGGAATTTATGAGATGTAGTCTAGTGGATGTGCTCACACAAATATCATATTTGTATTTCATCTCTCTTGCTACTTAACTTTTCTTTTTTATGAGTGACATAGTCTAAATTGATCGCTCACTAAGCTTGTGTTTGATGTTTGTACCTTTTAGAGACTAGATCAAAGATGATCGCTGTTGATCAATTTTGTACTACTATATAATCTAATACAATATAGTGTACAGCATGTATTCTCTTGTGCCTGCATACTTTTTCTTTTGATTGCTTCATTGTTTGTGAGGATGCTGTCTTATTGCACTCTAATCGTATCAACTCCTGCTTGGTAGTATACCTTCCACTACAGGCCATCCAGTTGTTCTAGCTCTAGCACGTCCACAGGAAAAACTCGTTCAAGTTTGGTTACTCTAACCTCAATATATTTGTTGGGGTCGGGAATATCGACAATAAAAATTGTTCAAGAATCAAAATTAGAACTTGGAGAGGGAAGTGAAGAAAGTCATTTCCCTCTTGAACAAATCAATAATCCAACATTCCATAATCGAGTGAGATCCACAGCATTACATAGAAGCGGAAATTTTGTGGATGGAACATTAAAAGCTTACAAATTAGAGAGAACAAGGGAAAACCTTTGTAAGAAGGGAAAGGAAGATTGAAGAACCATAAGAACCGAAGGATAACACCCAGTTCAAACTTCAAATTGTTCTTCGATGGAGCAGTAAGGGCTATCCCAGAATGGCATGGGCAGGGAGCAGAAAGGAACATCACTCAGAGTAGAGAGACCGATATGTATAGTGGAGGATTGCAGTATAGATTGGTTAAATATGGCATGTAATTTTGTAATATGCATTCAGCTCAGTAATCGAAGGGAAAGGAAGATTGAAGAACCATAAGAACCGAAGGATAACACCCAGTTCAAACTTCAAATTGTTCTTCGATGGAGCAGTAAGGGCTATCCCAGAATGGCATGGGCAGGGAGCAGAAAGGAACATCACTCAGAGTAGAGAGACCGATATGTATAGTGGAGGATTGCAGTATAGATTGGTTAAATATGGCATGTAATTTTGTAATATGCATTCAGCTCAGTAATCGAAGGGAAAGGAAGATTGAAGAACCATAAGAACCGAAGGATAACACCCAGTTCAAACTTCAAATTGTTCTTCGATGGAGCAGTAAGGGCTATCCCAGAATGGCATGGGCAGGGAGCAGAAAGGAACATCACTCAGAGTAGAGAGACCGATATGTATAGTGGAGGATTGCAGTATAGATTGGTTAAATATGGCATGTAATTTTGTAATATGCATTCAGCTCAGTAATC
>LPNX010012340.1:149832-200020 GCA_001517045.1 Pseudotsuga menziesii
TAAGACTCGTGTCTGCAAAGTGAATAAATTAATAGTCTTATAAATATTTCAGTAAAAACATGTAAATTTGGCATATGCATGACATAGCACTCACAGGTATGGCCAATGTGCAAACTCTGTGCCTATATTTCTGTAATACAATATATTTATTTTGTTTTTCCCATAAAAAGAAGACCTAAATAAAGGCTACCCAATTATTTAGTCTTGACTCTTGATATCTGAAAGATAAGGAAGAAACTTGCCCTTCTGAAATTTTATAGCGCATTCCCGAATCCCACCATTGTAAAAGCATCTTTCATCAATTATTTAATTATTGATTGATTGATGTAACAAGAAGTATTATCAATCTGACAATAAGATCGCGAAAAATTCCTTTCCTAAATAACCCAAAAAACTAAGCCTGTGCCATTTAAGCAAGTACCCCAAGCAAGAGATGAGGAATGTGTCTTCATTCTTAAGGATTGCAGATTGTCGATTTGCTATAAATCCATAAAAAGAATAGCAAAAACAACACTAAAGATTCTTGAGTATCTATTATTAATTTGTAAAACAAGATTTCACATACTATCGCAGAAACTCAGAAAATAGTACTAGAAATAAAGTACCTTATGATAGAGTACCAGTTATATGAAGCACTTCCATGGAATGCAAAGATGGATCCTTCTGTTTTCCTCCGATGTTCGAAGAACTGCTCCCTCTCAGAATTATAAAATACTGCAAACTGGTAGAGCGAACCTGGCACATCCAATCTGACATCTTCCTGAAGGGGATTCATGAACAACTTATTTGTAAATAGCACATATCTGAGGACATAGTATGGAAGCCTTAGATTTTCAGCATAATCTTCTTCAGAGAACTTATCTACTTCGAAATTAGAAGAATTGCATAGGTGTTTAAGCCATGATGCACCTAGATTTTGCATTAATACAAGGTCAGTGGTACACTCTTGCATCTCTGCAACCTGGGGAAATGAATCTATTATCGAGTGCAAGAGTTCCAATTTTTTATTAACCATGTAGTTTTTCTTGCCAAATGCTCTTGAGATTTCAGGTTCCATTGAAATGCATGCCATTAGATATTCTATGCATTCGCCAGATGGATATTCACTGAAGAATCCAGAGCGCTTCCTGATTTCCTGTGTTTTCAACAAAAAGGATGGATATGGCTCAAAAACATCACGGTTGCTTGTTGTTGCATCTGCAGCAAGGGAAAGCTCCATTTCAATCAACTCTGAAGTCTGCATTTCTTGTAGTATAGATGTTCCAGTATCCGTCTCTTCAAACTTAAACAAGCTGATAACCAAAGAAATTTCAGGGCAAAGTTAGTCCTGAGCTTTAGAGATGAAGAAAATAACTATTACATTGATTTGTTACAGGCTAGAGTGATGTAAAATAAGAATTTTGATTTAGTAATCACCATGATACTCTAGGCTATTACAAAGGTCAAGGGTATTTATAATTTTATAAATTTGTTCATCTTGATTGTTCTTGCTTAATATAAATGCTTCCAATATCAAACAATTGATAATGTACTGCTGCTGAGATAGAAAGTAATTATCCTGAGCCAGAGGTAAGATTGAACCCGAAAAAATGTTGCTGCCCCCAGAGTGATTTCTCTACTGATTTTCAGTCACTATTGTGAGCTATCAGCCAAAAGAGGACACCTGGGTTGGTGAAAGCAAGGGTTGTGTTACAGTCCCCATCAGAGTTTGATTCCTCAAAGAAGTGGCCTGTGCACTCCCAAAAGGAGGCCATTGATTAATGGCACTGTCATTCCCATTAAGTCAGGCCCGGTGGTACACGCTCAAGATATGGAAGCACAAACCTCTTGAAACCTAGTTAATGCCCAAACTTCGTCCTAAGAAGTTTTCTCAAGTTTTCACTATCACTAAGCTGCTCAAATATATATAAATGGTCAATGTATTGCCTTATAAATAGAAGATAAGTTTTGTTTTATTGGTGCAATCAGGTAAGTTTTGTTTTGTTTTCTTAGCCCTAATGTTGCTCAACATTAGGGCTAACCCTCCCTCTAGAGCATGCAGATCAGGTGGAAAATGAACTTCAAAAGTTTTACCAATTTACCTCTTACTTTGAGGAAGTGATTTAGAGAGTGTCCCGTGTTGAAGGGAGGGTTATGAGCAAACTCTTTAGTAGCCAGACCATAATGATTGAAAATTTGCATGTTTTTTTCTTTTTTTTCTTTTAAACCATGGGAACAGCAACCTCCCAAGGGTATATCCAACAGCCCGCAAGCCAGATATACTAGTAACTTGTGACTCAGCAGGGGCCGAGACGTCCCGAAGCTCACTGGGGTGAACCTCTATCCCAGGGGTCGCCTACCCTTCAAGCCTTGTCACAACGGGCCAAATGAACAACCCTACCCCTGCCGGTTTTGAACCTGTGGCCTCCAAGAAGATAACACATGTTCTTAACCATTAGGCCCACTCAGGATGTTCTTAACCGGTTTTGAAAATTTGCATGTTAACAATGTGAATCTTCCAAGCTAAAGGGAAAACATAGATGCCTAAAAAAAATAAAGTCACATTTGGGACATAATCTTCACCAACTCAAATTAAAACACAACGATTGAAGACCATATTCTTCAAACAAACAAGAAAAAGCTATCTGTTGGCTTAACTGGACTCTTTCAATGGTATTGTATTTCATGGCAGGAACATCCAGAGGAAAGAAGGGATTAGAAAAGGAATACCATAAATCTGCATCACAGCCCCACCACCGAGAGAATGACGGAAGCTCCTTCCTACAAAAAACACAGCATTTGCTCATATTCTTCAAACGAGTTCCTATATAAATCAGAAGGCGAACCAAAATGTTATCCGACTCTGCAACTAGCCCTGTACGATCAGCCCTATCAAAAAATTCTTTCACTAATTCTGGCACTAAAGTCTGAAGCCCATATTGAGAAATTCCATTACGGTAGCATTTACTAATAGCATTCCTCAATCCTTCATCATCCAGTGCACCCATCAAAGTTTGCAGTGAAGCTTCAATCGGGGGAACCTTACGCAAGCTTTGCTTTACTGAAACTTCGACATAACCAAAGGAGTCCACGTAAAACTCTTTTTCTGCTCGATGGTTGAATCTCAGCAATATTATGAGAGGACTATCAAGACAGAATCCTAGAGCTCTGGCATAATCCTTAGAACCCATTATTCCTTTCGTTTCCATTTCCATTACAACAGTTTCTGAACTTGGGTTAACTGAAACAGAACACCATGATAATATACTTTCTAGATTTCGATGTTCATCTGATTTACACAAAGCTTCTTCACATTGCACTCTGGCACCTTGGGCTAACTTGTACATTGGATTCTTCCAGCATTTGTGGTACCCAAAAACTTGCAGTATGCTGTCAAAAACTCTGGTGAGACAATCAGGCCCAATTCTTACTCGTTCAAACTTGTCATTGAGAACCATAACAGCTTCCATTAAGGCATTGTCCTCTAGCTCTTCTAAAGGTATGATCATAAATACAGAATCAGAACTCAAATTGTCTGGGCAGGGATGATGGAAGGCAGAGGGTATAATCACCTGGATGAAGTAGCCTCCGATATTGAGTGTGACAAAATCCCTGATTTCAATTACTTTCAGGCCAATCTTCTCTACATCTTGCCTGTTTTGGGCCATCCAAGCGTCAATTATTTCCTTCATTCTCCAATTTAGAGCTTCAAATTTTAAACTCAGACAAGAATTCTAGGAAGTGGGTCGTAAACAGAGACAATAAGAACACCCTGAATTTTCATAGACACCCTAATGAACTAATTTTCTGAGAGAAACCGCTAAAATAAACGCAGTCCCCATTATCATTGACTTCAATTCATTTAGAAGCACGGTATCCATTTTCTTGGCAAGTGACATGTACTTTCTCTGCTTCTCACTGGAAGTAGCTGCTTAAAGATCCACTTCATGGAATTACGTGGGATCGAAGGTGGCCGTTTCAAAATCAAGGATTTGCATTTTAATTTTTGTCCACGTCATCCTTGACTATTGGAGATAGCCTTAGGCTTCCATCTCATAATTCCACTCACTGCAAGAATCTAGTTCCACTTGCTTCAAGAATCAAATGGGCTAAACTCCTATAAAGCATATAAAGTTGTAGGGTAAGATTTAAAGCATATAAAGTTGTAGGGTAAGATTTAATCCAGTTGCATCCATGAACATTCCTTGCAGTATAAGCTTTCTTGGTAGCTAAGTTTTCATGTTTGGGATAATATTTTTTTTAAATCACATTTTATGTTTTTTTTATAAAAAGCATATAAAGTTGTAGGGTAAGATTTAATCCAGTTGCATCCATGAACATTCCTTGCAGTATAAGCTTTCTTGGTAGCTAAGTTTTCATGTTCGGGATAATATTTTTTTTAAATCACATTTTATGTTTTTCTTATAAATCAATTTTGTTTAATATTGTTGTTTTTAATTAATAAAAGAAAATTAATACTTAAATATATATTATAAAATTTATGTATAAATTCCATCATAAATTTATGTATAAATTTTACAGTTATATGTATATATGAAAGTTGGTTTTAATAGATATTACTCGTCATTATCATATAATTTATTATTTTTTCTTATAAACAAATTTAATTTTAAATTATGTTTAAAAATATTATTATTAATTGTTTATCATATTAATTAGTTTATCTTAAAAATTAGTTTATCATATCAATTATATTTAAAAAATTATTGTTAGTAATTATTTATCTTATAATCCAAGTTTTTATTTAAGAAATTTATTATTAATTTTGTATCATATCAATTTGTTTCAAATCCAAGTTTGGATTTTTTATTATTGTTAATTTTACATGATATTAATTAGTTTTAAATTTTATAATCTAGGTTTGTAAAAATTTCTATCTTTTGGGGATTTTAACTTTTACCCAAATTCTTTTTACAACTTTTTTTCTTATTAATTAGTTTCAAATCTTTATAAACCATGTTACTAATAATATCATCTTTTGAGATTTCTACCCTACCCAAACTTATTTTACAAGTTCTTCCAATTGTTCCACTTGTATGATTGCCTTCATGTTAGCAAATTTACACTAATAATGAATCCACCTTTATTGTAATATTGAGATTATTTATGTTTAACAGTAAACAAACCATTTAGTTAAGTTTAGAAACTATTTTGAATCTCACAAGTAGTGAACCAATCTAGATTGGCCAATTCCAATTCAAACTAATAAATTCCAATAACACTCACAATAATCCCTTTCATGCTGTAGTTTAACCTCTTTATTTGTGTTTAAGCTATTTCATTTCAATGAGGGTGGAAAACTAGTATGAAATTTTCTAGGGACCTTTCTAACCTAATAGTAACTCATGGTTTGCAACTCCTACTCGTAAAAGCTTACAAAACCCTCAAGATTAGAGTTTTACAATTTCAATCACCTTAGGAATTATTTTGTTGCCTAGGATTATCCTTGAACTCTTAACTCTAAGCGACATAAAGTAATTTTTGGGGAATTGTCTAAACATTATACGATTTGGACTAATATTGGTCATATATTGACCTTTTTTGTCCTATATTGACCAATTCTAGTCATTTATGGGTCCAAACCATATAATCATTAGGTTGCTCCATTTTTCTGTCCAAACCATATAATCCTTCCAAAGACCTTCATGGCTCCCAAGCTCTCAACATTACTCAACTCATGGCAAATCCATCATAAACATTACTCAACTCATCGCCAACATTTTATAATTAGAATCCATCCTCGTGTCTACTGTTTTCTATCAACATAATTCTTTTGTGGATTCTTCAAGTTGCCATCACAACTAGGATGCATCAGACTAGTTCAATAATAGTGCATAATGCACCTATGGTGTTGGTGAATCATTTAAAAATAATCTCCATAACATCCTCCCAAGTCTTCTTACCATTAATAGACCTTTCTTGTTTTTCTCATTCAAAGTTGTGCTCACCGTATCATACTCCCTTAGTAAGGAACTTCCAACTTGAGTAGGGTAGACTTAAAGCACAACATCGTCCCATGTATCCCTATCTTGTTTCGAACCATGATTCACTTAACTCCTTGCTCACATGAACTGCAACTACGAAGGAAAGTAAACATTGTTGAGTACCACACTACTTTCATAGTTCCTCATGTTCATGTTCCTTCTCCATTAGAGCTTCTCTTAGGGTGGGCTTCTTTGATTTTTTCTCTTAAGCAAGGAGTACATCCAACAACAATCTTCCATGGACCCTTTCCCTTCAACAACGCATTTTATTATTAGTAAAAGCACTCTATTTTAACAAGGATGTATGTTTATATAACGACTCCAATTACACAAGGCCCGCATGTTATTTTAAACTTTGTTGAAGGAGGTGTATCCAAAATATATCAATAACAGGGAACAATTTCCTTTCATAAAAAAATAAGAGAAAATAATTAATGAGACTTGATGTAGTGGTATGCATAAACATTGTAGTATAATCTATTTTAACTTTTAAAATTTTAAAATTCAAATTTCCAATTTAAAACCCTTCCACACATAGTCGATATGGTTTTTCATCTTAGTGAAGCTTGACTAAATGAAGCCCTCAATTCAATCGGGACCCAAACGAAGAAGAAAGTCAAAATATTTTCTTCTTCGTTTGATTTCGGATTGGAATTGATGTTGTTTGGATGTGGTTGGTATATCTGGTGGACTTGCATTGGCATAGAACCCGTCTATTATCAATTTCGATCCTTACAGAACTTGTGGTTGTATTTTATTGATGGATTGGTGTCGGTTATTTAATAGAACTTTACATATTCTTAATTGTTATGGACCTTATTGGTAAGAAGATCTTATGGAATAGGGTTTCTAGTTGTTGTTTGTTGGATTGTCCTTCCCTCATTGTGGCGGGGATATTAACTTGACATGTTCTTCTTGTGAGACCTGTAGCTCCAAGGCATGTATTGATTATGAGACCTCATGGTTTCAGCACCTTATTCAAAATCATCACTTCATTGATATTGAACCTAGTCCTATGACCCCGACTTGGTGGAATAGTAGAAGTGGGGATGATGCGGTATCCAAGAGGCTTGATCGTTACCTATTGGCTAAAGATTTGGTTGTCTCGATGGATAATTGCTAGTCTTGGATTGAAGGCGCGAGTATTTCAAATCACTTGCCGATTGTATTAAGATTCAAATCATGTTGCTTTTCAGGATTACCGTCCCATTTCATTATGCAATCTAGTATATAAGATAATTTCCAAGGTGATATCAAAGAAGATTAAAGTTGGTTTATCTAGGGGCGTATTGAAAGAGCAATTTGGTTTCCTTCATTAGCGACAAATTTTTTATGCCATCGGAGTGGCCCAAGAAACCATACATTCCACTAAAGTAAAAAACCAGTGTTATGGTTATGGAGCTTGATCTGGTAAAAGCTTATGGTCTTGTTCACATATCTTTCATGAGGTTGTTGCTCATTAATGCTAGTTTGAATTATGGAATTACCTAATGGATCATGGGTTGTATAGAGTCTTCCAATTTTGATGTTCTTATCAATGGTCAGTCAACAACATCCTTCAAAAGAAATCGTGGACTGAGGTAAGGATTCCCTTTATCACCGCTACTGTTTCTCTTAGATATTGAAGGCTTGATCAGACTGATTGTATCGACAAAATAGGCAGGTAAAATTATGTGTATTAAGGTATCTTCCTCTACATTCATTACTCGTTTATTATTTGCTGATGATATTCTTATCTTTGGCATTTGATCTCTTTCATAATGGTTGTCTATAAGGATATTTTGGACCTTTTTTGTCATGATTTGGTTTTGATGATTAGTGTGCCAAAATCTAGTTTACTCTGGCACAATATGGAGGATGACTTATTATTAAGGATTGTAGAAATTCCCCCCTACTCTATTTGGGGCCTAGAGGATGGGTTCAAATACCTTGGGTATTTTTTGAAGCCTAATGCATATCAATGTTCATATTGGCTCTGGATGGTTATGAAAATCAAGAAGAGAATCTTTTCCTACTATAATAGTATTTTATCACTCGATGGTCGATTGACTTTGATTAACTCAGTGCTCAATAGTATTCCTATCTATTTGGATTACTTTGGATAAGTTTCCCAAGTAGATCGTTTCAAACATTCGACAAACTATATTTAACGTTCTCTAGTTTGGAGCACAAATGAGTGAGGGAACTCACTTGGTGGCTTAGGATGTCCTGGCTTTCTCAAAGGGTGATGGTGGATGGGATATTAAGAATATGTTTTGGTTCAGTCAAGCTTTAGTTATGAAAGGGACTTGGAGAGCTCTTATGGATCAGCGTCTTTGGGGTTTTGTTATGTGTAGCAAATATCTAAAGGACACCTTTATTACTGAATGGGTGTGTAAGAAGAATAAGATTGGAGAATCTGTTTCAAATATGTGGAACGGTCTTACGAGAGCATTTGAGATGATGAATCATTTTTTAGCTTAGTAGGTGGGTGATGGATTTCAAATCCGTATTGGGCCAGATCCTTTTAATGGTGGGGCACATTCATATAAGCTTACTTCCTCTACCATTAGTGCACTTCACTCTAAAGGACTCTTTAATTTGAATCATGCTACAAAAGATGTACAAGCTTCGGGTGATGGTTATTAGCTCTCAACTTCTGATTTATTTATTGATTCAAATTCAGAGATTGAGTGGAATTCATATATCCTGTCTCTTCGGAGTGTTGGAATTGTTTTGAGGAATACCGAGGATAAAATCCTTTTGACATGGAATTATTCAAATGGACAGGTTTGTACTCATTTGGCTTATGATGCTATTAGCTCTGAACATCCCAATGAGCAGGCTTATTGTTGGTATCGTTGTATTTGGTTTGGAAAGCTCCCACAAAATTTGTATGTTTTACATCGTTGGCTCTTAAGAATCGTATATTAACGGGATCCAACCATTACAAGCATGGTGGCAGGGATCCTACTGGTTGTTCGTTGTGTTATAAAGAGGTTGAATCGGTTAATCACGTGTTTACTCAGTGCCATGTAACCCTTAAGATTTGGGATGGAATATTAGATAGACTACATTTCACAGGTTGATGGGGAAAATTTTCACTGGAGGTTTGTTTATATAACCACTTTCAAAGGTTTTCTCTTTCTTCTCCTTTCCCCCTATTTTATATTTGGGGTCTATGGAGATATCTTAACTCGTTGATATTTGAGCCATCCAACTTTGATTTTCGCTGAACTTGTAGATATATTATGGGATTTTGTTCTTCAAAAGTAGTTATGTAGCATAAGAAGCATGTCAGTTAGAGATCTCCTCCATACATGGTAAATAATTCAGCTACAGGATTTTTCAATGGTGCTTCCCAATATCGAGAATGTGGGGCTGGGAATTACTTGATTTTGGACAAGGAGCACTTCTATCACCTTTCGTTTGGTTGTAGTAGGGGTTCGAACACCCGTGCTAAACTTCTTGCGCTTTGGGGACTCCTTCTTTTCTCCAATGGTAAGCGGATTTTTCCCCTTCAAGTATTTGGAGACTCGCAAGTGGAAGTGGATTGGACTGGAGGAAGAAGAGGATTAAATGTCATGGGATTGGTACACTAGAAGGAACAAGTTAAGTCTTTACGACAATCCTTCTCCTCTATTAGCTTCAGGCATGTGTACAAGGAATTCAATAGCAGGGTTGATTGTTTCTCTAAGTCGGGAGTGGGACTCTAGGAAGGCATGCTACGTTTTGTAGAGTGCATGAGACACAAATGTATGGAGGAGGGACAATTTCTGATCTACTGATTTACATGTCTTTTTTGATTTTTTAGGTTTAATCATTATGGTAGATATTGTATAGTTTCCATAATTTTAAAACAAAACTTTTGAGTTAGTTTATGTTTATGTCACTGGCTAGTTTTTTATAATTTAATTATGACTAGAGTTTTTTTTTATAGAATAATTATAATAAATATCCAACACATTTGATGTAATAGAACAAAGTACATATCCTTACGATAGGCTTTATTGTAGTTTATTTAATTCAAACTATAAATAACAAGAAACTTTCTTTTTGGGTGGAAAAAAAATCCAAGGTTTTCACCCCACATGAATTGTATATTTATAAAAATACATTGTCAAATAGTAACTCTTTACTGTGACCAATGAAACATTGATTAAGAAAACATGTGAATAGTGGGAATATTGTATAAAGCATAAAGCATTCAACTTTGGTGAAACGAAAAGTCGATGGGAAAAAATAAAATTATAAAGATACTAAATATAAGGTGCCTACTTTGTGTGGTCTATGGTCCCATGGAGACTTACTGATATTTTGTTCTTAAAAGCAATACTTACCTCCATTAAATTCTATCTTTTTAGAATAAACAATATTTTATCATGCTTACCTTCACTAGCTTTGAGATTCAATATTTGAAGCTTTCTGTAGTAATATGGTGTTTTATGTTGACAAACTAGTCTTTGACCTCTTGAATGTGAAGTGAGGTTTCTAGATTTTTTCCTTATTAATTTAATAGTATGGTGTTTTATGTTAACAAACTAGTCTTTGACCTCTTGAATTTGTAGTGAGGTTTTTATATTTTATTATTATTAATTTGTTTAATTATTAATTTGAAAATTAATTATTAATTTATTTATAAAATTTGGTTTTTAAATTAATTAGTTGATTTCCATGTTGTAATTTTTTGTTATTTTATAAAGTCAACTTTTTAACCAATAGTTTTAATTTTGTATTAATTTTTACACGTCATCGAAATTTACTTTAAAAATGACTTTCACATACCATTTGTTTTCTAATAGATTTATGTAATATTCTTTCACAATTTTTATGTAATTTTCACATACCATTTGTGTTTCTAATAGATTTGTGTAATATATTCTTTCACAATTTTTATGTAATTTTGATATCATCTCTTATATTTAGCACCCTATGCATAAAATTGTAAAATTGTCACATCGTGGATTGGCCTCATAAGCCTCTCAAAATTTGATGATTAACATTTTTTTTATCTGTTTAATTATTTTATTGGTTTCATTTTTAGTCCTTGTCACACCGTGGATTGGCCTCACAAGCCTCTCAAAATTTGATGATTAACATTTTTTTTATGTGTTTAATTATTTTATTGGTTTCATTTTTAGTCCCTGCCAAGGTAGGGAACTATAGTGATCGTTTGGTCATCCAAATTAATTTGACTTTATATTAGTAACAATTTTTTAATATAGTTTTCTAATGTTTTATGGTAATTTTATATTGGTAATTTTATATTGAATTTAATATTTTAAAAATAAAAAAATTAATTTGGAGTTTTAGAAATTCATTATTCCTATTTTTCCATTGCTTAAGTACATTGAAATGACTAAATACTCCTACTCCTGCTGTGAAAAACAAATTGTCAGATTTAAAAAAATAATTTAAACTTTTATAATTTTATTTTTATAAAAAATTGACACCTAACATTGTTTTGTCAGCACAATTAAGAAACCTAATAAATAAAAATAATTAGGTTGCCTATAATGATTTGACAACCAAATATCATTGCCCCAATCATCTTACTTCTATCCTTAGATGGGTTCTGCTACCTTGTCTTACTGTATTGGGCATCCTTTACTTCTCTGAACGATCCCAACTTAGGTTGCGCAACTTGCGCCCAAGTCTCTACTTGGTCTGTCAAGGTCTGCAACTTTTGAATGCAAGCTAGCACACATTTTTGCTCCCACTTCGTGGCATGTGCTTGGTACACATCCCACGGATCTCTTTAACCCTCTCTCTGTTCCAAGCTCACCATCGCGGCTTCCATCCCGGTCTTCCAAGAGTCTGTAACCTCATGGCACTTCCTCAAAGCACTTCTCTCGATCATGGTCACGGTTCTCCATGCCTTTGTGATGATTATACCGGATTCATACAGGGACTGCATGGCACAGGAATTGTAAATAAAAGCTTGGTTAAAAAATTCTTGTAAACAGATTTATAAGAATTATGCATAGTATTTATACTTTCTAATAGGTGCAGGCCCTTAGATAGACCCTTAGATCCGTCACCATTGCCATACTCTCAAATCCACCGCCATTGACAAATTGTCTGCCATCAAATTGAGAAACAGGCGATCAACCCTTAGATCCATCACCACCGCCATATTCTCAAATCCACCGCCATTGACGAATTGTCTGCCATCAAATTGAGAAACAAGCGATCAACCGTTAGATCCATCACCACTGCCATACTCTCAAATCCACCGCCATTGACGAACTATTTGCCATCAAATTAAGAAACAGGCAATCAACCCTTAGACCCATCATCGTCGCCATACTCTCAAATCCACTGCCATTGACAAATTGTTTGCCATCAAATTGAGAAACATGCGATCAAATTGACAAACGAGGGATTATAGTTGTGGTCTTCCATCAAAACATAGAAGTCTTGTATACTCTGCAATCCATGACCATTGATAAATTGGCAGTTTTTGGAAAAGGCGATTTGCTCGGTTCAAGGGAGAAACAAAAAGCCATAACTATAAAATCAATTAGACCAGCTCCGAAGCTGACTGCAGCTCTAAAAGAGTTGCAGATGTCTATGATAAGAGTACAAACTTTTGTATATGGAATGAAAAACATGATTGTCCGAATGGAAAGGACACAACACGATCAGTCTAAGCCCAGAGGAAATTTTGACATGAACAGAGGTCCAAAAGAGTGGAGGTTTCCTGTCCCCATTAATCCTACCAATATGATAAACCGAGAAGGAAACCTACGGTGAAGATATTACAAGGACTTTTATGCTGAAGAAACCTGTCAGGAATTTCAAAGGAAGACAAGAATGAAATAAAAGAGAAGACCATAAAGAGGTCGTTAAGGTCACAAAAATGTTGGGTGAAATGTCACAATAGAGAAAATAAAAAACTCGTTGGCATTAGCATTGATTTATTGCTGTGCATTAGCATTTATTTATTGACATGTATAGAAAACACAACAAGTAGAGATACACAGAAAACCGCCAGTCATCCTAAGATATAGTTATAAGCATAAGTTCACACCTAAAACATCATAATAACTATAAGTTTATAGACCAACTTCTGAAGTTACCACCTGCATTTATAATGCAATACTAACATAACCAATCCAAATTTGATCATAATCAGATCTGATCCATGAACCCTGTCATATAAGAAAACTTAATAATAATGCATAACGGTAATTTAGTGCGATATTTGTTAAAAAAATACAACCAAAACAAATTTCCACAATGAGTTCCTATTAAAATTAAATGAAAGAAAAATAATAAGTATAGGTGATTGGAAAACATTCTTAGAACAGTCAGCGTTAGGGTTGATAGGCACATTGAGGTCGGTGACCTTACAGAGACCGGGAAGATTGATAGCTTTCCCCAACTTCACCCCATATGATTGGGATTGAGTCTTGAGGCAATTACAAATAGCCTGTCTATCAAGGGTGGCTTTCATCTATGAGTCCCAACATCGTTCTTCACAACACCAGGAAGCATTATTGAAGAAAAACATATATACTGGGTTCAATCCAAACCATCATTCTAAACAATGATCAGCCGAAAATCCCAAAACAATGATCAGCTAGAAATCCAATTTCCATGCCCCTCGGCAAATTAATAATGTGGCTTCAAGCGACCAAACGTAGCGCATGCACAGCAGCATTGCCAGGTGTTATTTGCATGCAAGCATGTTTAGGGCCTATGAAACCAAAGTATCCACATGAGTTACGCCTGTAGATCATGGGAGAATAATTTTTTATTATTTTTAATATTTTATGAGATTTAGAATGAGCATCATGTTAACTTTTTTTAAACTCAAAAGTTTTTAAGGTCTTACTTTTTTTTTTAAACTCAAAATTTTTTAAGGTTCCATCTTACCTCTTTTTTTAAACTCAAATTTTTTTAAGGTTCCATCTTACCTTTTGCCATTATGATGGATGAAATGTGTTATTCTTGCTCCATAAATAGAAATATTTCATGGCCAAGTATTGTTGGCCATTTTTTAAACGATGGGTTATTGTTTGAAGCATCATTACGGTAGAAGCAATTGTCAAATCAAGCCAAACACATTTTCGATTATTGGTATAAGGATGAGTCACCTCATTTTCTATTTCTTAATCACCCAATTTGTCGTTCTTGTAATATTCGTTTATGGATTTGTGATGATTTTCACTTTATATGCAAATATTCTCACTTTAGAAGCCATTTTACTCCTTTTCTTTGCATAAGCACACTCATATATAAGCCCCAAGGGTTAGCTCAATTGGTAAGACGTGCGTACACTCTCTCGGTACGGGGAGAGGTCACGGGTTCGAGCCTTGAGTCCTTCGGGGTTAGGCCATCTGTGAGGATGGCCGGCGGTTTACCACCTCTACCATCCACTAATGTGGGGAAGTATTGTTGGGTTTTCCGTGGAAATTTCCTCTGAAAAAAAAAGCACACCCATATATAATAACTATATATTTTTGTCTTGCACATTAAATGAAAGTATAAAGCTTTTTCAGGTTATGTGACAAATCTCAATGTCAACTCACTCACCGTGAGAAGGTTGGGTCAAAGTCATTGTTTGGAGTTTGCACCGAACTGTTCAACAACAAAATATAAACATCTTTAATGTCATATGGTTTATTTTGGTATCCTTTACATACTTTAACTCATTAATGTCTTTCAGTCTCATTTGATAGTGTTACGTTATGTATGAAATAAGATGGGATGGGATCATATTCAATGGAATTCTATTAAAAAATAAATGAAAGTGATGCATCATTGCTAATTTTTATCTATGATTTATTTTTGAGGTGTAGAATTTGGAGTTCACTAGTGAACCGACGATATGCATCGATCGGACGACCGGCTGCGCGTGACCGGTCACGTCCGACGCGGCCGGTCGTCCGATCGGTGCATATCGTCGGGCAAATGGGTCCCGGCGTAGAATTTAACTTAATTGTGAGTGCAAAGTAAAACTATTGCATTTGCAAATGAGTACTATCATTCAACTGTATTATTGAGATAATGCTAGCCTTGTGGATGTGTCTTTTATCTAAGTTAAGGAAGTCATCAATTTAACAGTAGTTTTGTTTTGTTTAACATGTAGATGTTTTGCTTACTTTGTTACAAATAATTATGACAAAAAAAAAATCAAGGAGCTTTGGAAATGGTTTACCAAACATCTCAAAACTTTGCTTATTGTGTTGACAATGATAATGACAATAAATGCTGCATAAAAAAGTTTGCATTTATGGTCCAACCAAGCTCACTAGAGTTATCATCTATCATCTTTTTCTTTGGATAGATATGTTCTTCATAAATGTTGTTTATTATCAATTTGGAATGGAAGGGATCCCTATACTTACCATGCCATTCTAGAGTTGACGGGAAAATATTATTACTTTCCAAGTTTGTATGTCCGCTAACGTATATTCTGAGAGATCAACACAATAGCATGATGCCACATTTAAAGAGAATGACAAAAAAAATTGACATCCGATTTTATAACAAATGTAATAACTTTTTTTTTATATAAACCTATTAATAAAAATTTTAATTGGCTAACAATTGTCCAACATAAACATTAACAATATAATTGCAAATAGGATGGAACTAGAATCTATTTTTATACTCCTAAATCATATAATTGTCTATCACATATAACAACACTCTTGTAATTTCTTATCTATTAGGATTAGTTCTTTCATAGCACTTGTTACTTCTTGGCACTATTTTTTTTAAATGTTGCTACATTATATATTTATATAGAAAATAGTATATAAAATAGGGGTGTAATGAAAACACATAGACAACTTCTTTTGATTTGGATAAATTTGTAATATTAAAACATTTAAAAATCAATTTATTAAAGTATTTTTATATACTAAAAATAATATTTTTTTTGTCATATATAAAATAGAGGTAAAATCTATTCACAACTTGTTTTGATTTTAATATATTTGAAATGTTAAAGTATTTTAAAAAAATATATTATTTTTTTTTATATATTAAAAATATATTATTTCTTAATTACTTTTCTAATAACATTTAACTTTAAGATAGTGGTCAACATCGGACAAGGAAGGAGATTGGATAGATTGGACGAACGCTTTGGTGGCTGCATGCTGGTAGCTGCCGTCGTAGGGTTTTTTCTGGCGATCGAGATCTCAGGCCGCCCCCATGGCTGCGCCTGGGGGAGGGCTCACCCCTCCCTCTCCCCCCTCCTCTACAGTAGATGCTTTCAGAAGGCTGCTTTCGAAGCCGGGGTTTAAGCCGGTTGCCCCGTCCATTCCAAAATTCCTTAAGAAACTTGATGCAGTCCCTGAAATTGACCTACCAATTGAACAACCCATCAAGATCGCTCTGGCGCTAGCTGAGCGCAGATTGGTTGGGCAATTCATGGGGTTATGGCCCTCCACAAGAACCACTGATGATTGGATCCAAAGGAACTGGAGACCGCAGCTCAAGAACAGTGTTACCTGCTACCCGGTTGGAAGAGGATTCTTCATCTTCGAATTCATATCCAAAGAAGACCGAGATCTTGTTTTCAGAAGCGGCCCCTACTTCATGGGTACCCAAGGACTGTATCTCAATAAATGGACCCCAGATTTCAATGCCGAATTAGATGTCCCGAAGGAAGTACCAGTGTGGGTGAGGCTCCCAAATCTCCCATTCCACTGCTGGAACATTCAAACCCTGGAAAAAGTGGGGAATGCTCTTGGAAGATACATAGACAAAGCAGAGAACAAAGGCCAATACTCCTGTGCCAGAATATGCGTAGAGGTAGATTTGGAAGCAGGCCTACCTGAGGCAGTTAAACTGAAAGTCGGAGATTGGCACCACTACCAAAAGCTGGATTATGAACAACTTCTGTTTAAATGCCGCCACTATCATGAGCATGGTCATTTCCAGAAAAATTGCCCTCAAATTCAGACCCAAGAAGAAGGAGAAGGTTGGCAAAAAGTTAAGAAAGGGAAAACAAACAACAAAAATCAAGAAAAAAAGACAGGAAGTGACATGCAGAACCAGCCAACGAGCTCAAACAACCAGGAAGCCACCAAAGCTGCCCCAATCATCATACAAGATGCTGAAGAACCACGGAAGGCCAGCGTCCCACCTGGAAATCAACCTTGAAATCATCCGAGCAATAAAGAGACGGATCCCCAAAGTGCAGAACCGTTGGAACCTGGGGAAATACCCCATTCCGACCCAAGAGATTCCCCAGCAGCAAATACCTCCGAACCTTCCAAAGAATCAAGCGTAGACCCATTACAGCTAGATTCGGAGCCAGGAGAGGAATCAGATGAGGGGGATTCATCTAGCAGTCTCTCGGCGGTTCCTATCAAAAAACCAATAGGGAGGAAATCAAAAAAGAAGATGAGGGAAGAGGTAACATATCTAGTAGTCCTAGAAGGCTCACAAAAAACCCTAAAAGGTATCATGAACACCAGATCTAAAAAAGGAATAGCTTCGGCCTCAAAAGGGGCCTCCTCCCCCCTCCATAGTACTTAATGCGGTACATCTCCTGGAACTGCAAAGGCTTAGGTTCTTCTCTAAAAGAAGAAACAATGAAAGACCTGGTCTGAAATCATAACCCTGAGATTTTGCTAGTCCAGGAGACAAAAATGGAGGAAGCTGCTGTCCTCCAAGCTGGGAAAAAGTTCTGGAAAAAAGGTCATGGGATTGCCAACAACTCCAAAGGTGCATCTGGAGGCATTGCAACCTTTTGGGACTCCAATATTTATGATCTTGAAGCTGAATTTTGTGAGCTTCATTAGGTTTTTACAAAACTCATCCACAAAGTCTCTGGGCATACTATAAGTCTTTTCAACCTCTACGTTCCTGTTTTACTTTCGGAAAAAAGAGACTGTTGGAACATGATAGAATCTTATCTCAACAATCAGCAACTTGATAACATTATAGTAGCAGGCGACTTGAATGTCACTCTGGCAACAAATGAAAAAAAAGGAGGCTCACTGGTCAGGGATCCTTCGAGGGAATGGGTAGAGGATATCATCCTTGGTTGGGATCTCCTTGACATAAAACCTACCAAAGGTAAGTTCACCTGGACGAATAAGAGAGTTGGACCTGGTCATGTTGTTGCCCGCCTTGACAGGTTCCTAGTTCATTCCTCCTTTCTCTCCCTTGGTCTTTTAGCCTCTTCCAAAATCCTTCCTCATTGCACCTCTGACCATAAGCCCATCCTTCTTGAGCATGACCTTGGTCCGATCCCCTTCCGCTTCAGTCCCCTCTGGATCCAGCATGAGGATTTCTTGCAAGTCGTGGCTGACTCTTGGGCAATCCAAATTAAAGGATCGCCCACTTTCATTTGGGAATCCAAATTAAAAAGGCTCAAAAAGGACTTGAAAATCTGGGCAAGGCTCCTTATCACTCCTACTTCAAGAAGGGAAAGTGCTCAAGCTGTTCTCGATTCCCACCAAACGCTCATAGACGCATTTCCTGTAACCGATTGCATTCTGCGAAAGGAAGAGGAGCTCCAGAAAGCTTTCTTCTCAGCCTGCAGGATGGAAGAAGAATACTGGAGGAAAAAATCCTGAAACCTTTGGCTCTTAAGTGGGGACAAAAATACAAATTACTTCCATAAGCAGGCAGAGGCGCGTAAGAACTACAATGCGGTCTCTGAAATCAATTTCCATGGTGACCTTCTCAAAGACTTTGAAGGCATAAAGCAGGCTGCCCATGCGACTTTCAAGGAATTATTCACAACCTCCTCAGATGAGCCGATTGACATCTCCTCCTATCCGTTTGACCTCATCCTGAACCTTATCAGGCTTGAGGAGAACAATCTTCTTACTGCGCCGGTCACAATGAATGAACTTAAAGGTATTCTCTCGATTATGAAACCTGATAGTGCTCCCGGTCCAGATGGTTTCACATCTAGATTCTTCACCTGCTGCTGGTCAATAATCAAGATTGATCTCTTAAAAATGATTCAGCATTCTCAGTTGGTCAATAGGCTGAGGGGCAGCACCAACTCTTCCTTCCTAGCGCTGATTCCGAAAGAAAAAGGGGCCAACTCCTTCAACCGCTTCAGGCCGATCTCTTTATGCAATACAGGGTACAAGATCATAACCAAGATTATTGCCTCCAGGCTAAAAAAAATTCTGCCCAGGATTATTCCGAAAAATCAGGGAGGTTTCATCAAGGGAAGGAAAATCCTTGACAACATCATCCTCGTCCAAGAAGCTATCCACTCCAGCTTTCGACGTAATGAGAAAGGTATGGTTATAAAACTTGATTTAGCTAATGCTTTTGATCATGTTAGGCATGATTTTCTGTTTGCAGTTATGGCAAAGTATGGCTTCTCCTCCGCCACTATAAATTGGATCAAAGGCTGTGTGGATTCCCCTTGGATAGCCCCTCTAGTTAATGGAAGACCTACGGACTTTTTCAAAGCCTCTAGAGGTCTTAGGCAGGGTTGCCCGTTGTCTCCCCTTCTCTATGCTATCCAAGCTTCGGTCCTCAGCTTTCAACTCAACCTGTGCCAGGAAATCCACACGCTGCCATGACTAAAGATTGTGAATGAAGTTCGAAACATAAACCATGCTCAATTTGCAGATGACACCTTGTTACTTGGAGGAGCAAGCCTTCATTCTGCCGGGCACTTTAAGCATGAACTGGAAATTTACAAGGAGGTGTCTGGAAGCAAAATCAATTTCCAAAAAAGCAAAATCTTCAGCTGGAAATGTACTGCAAGAGAGATTCGTGAAATAACCGGAAAGCTTGGGATGGAAGGCACAATGGACTGGGAGAGCTTCATTTACCTTGGCATCCCCATCTGCAAAACCAAAATCAATTCAGCAAATTGGGACTCTATTTTAGACAAAATTAAATCCAAAATCCAAAGTTGGAATGCCAGTTGGCTCAATCTAGCAGGTAAGACCATTCTCATAAAAGTTGTTCTAAATAGCATGCCCATTTACCATTCGTCCATTCTGCTCGCCTCTGGTATGGTTATTCGGAAAATGGAAGGTCTGCTCAGAAATTTTTTATGGGAAGGTGGCAAGGGGAATGAAAAGAAGCTCCATCTTGTTAGCTGGAATAAAATCCAAAAGCCTCGTAATGAAGGAGGGCTTCAATTGCGGAATCTTGCCACCCAAAATCTGGCCTTAGGAGCTAAATTACTCTGGCAAATTGTAACCGGGAAAGATAGTTGGAGCAAAAAAGTCCTCTGGAAAAAATACTTTCCAGGAACAAGGAAGAGATGCCTGGATATGCCCCCCCAACCAGAAATGGTTCTCCGATCTACAAATTATGTATTAAAGCTCTGGCTCCATTCAAAAGGAACCTTTACTGGATTCCTGGTGATGGGAAAACAATCAGCATTTGGAATGACTCAATCCTGGGAGAAACCCCTATTGGGGCTTGTTCGGAAGTGGAAAATCTCAAACGATGGCTTTTAAACAAAGGGGTCAACTCGTTGTGGGATCTGTCAACTTGGCAAGGCAACAATTGGATTGGATGGGATCTAGGCAACCCCCCTTCGAATCTTGAAGCTGAAGATGAAATCCTTACAAGCCTCCTCCAAGGCAAATCTCCCACTAAAGATGGAATCAAAGACAAAAGAGGTTGGGGAACCAACTCAGGAAATTACTCTTCAGCTGAAGGTTACAAAAACATCCATGCTATCCCTTACGCTGCTCACAATCCGGTGATCTGGAATTTTCTTTGGTCAAGAGCCTTCATTCCAAAAATTGAAATGTTTTGCTGGACCCTAGCCCACAAAAGCATCCTTTCTGGAGAAAACCTCATGAAAAGAGGTATGGAAGGCCCTACTAGATGCCCGCTTTGCAAAAATGATAATGAAACCTCTGATCACATCCTCCTAGGCTGTCATTTCTCCAAAGAGGTTTGGAATCATGCCTTGAGGATGAACCCAGGAATCAACCTTCCAATCACTACCCAAGACCTTCTGTCAGACTGGATGAATCTCTCTCCTTTCCAGTTAGTCAAGAAACCGCTGCTTCAAACTGCATGGAATTGGATTCTAAAAGCCACCTGTTGGAAAATTTGGATTGAAAGAAACAATCGTATCTTCAGAGGACAGGAAAGCCATCCCTCTAAAATTGCAGTCCAAGCAAGAGCTATCCTTGGAGAAGCCCTGGATCAGAACGCCTCCCTGTATAACACTTCTCCTCTTCTGCCTAAAGAATCTCAGTGGCTAGGCATGCTTGTCCCTAACCACCAGAGTCGAATCCTTACAAAAGCCCCCTATGCTCAATGGGAAATTTGGCTAGGTGAGCTTGACTTCAACAGGTGGAAACTCTCCATAAATGAACTTTGTCTCTACTTTGACAGAGCTTCAAAGGGCAATCCTGGTCTAGTTGGTTGCGGAGGAGTTTTTACTGAAGCTAATGGTAACATTGTCAGCAAATACTCTTGGGGTCTTGGCATTGAGACTAACAATAAAGCAGAGTTTTGTGGTCTTTATCAAGGACTGAGGATTGCTCGTGCCAAAGGAATTGCAAAATTACTAGTGTTTGGTGATTCTCGCCTGCTAATCCAAGCCATTATTAAGAAGAAACGTCCCTCCCAACTGCAGCTAGCTCAAATATTTCATAAAATTCGGCTCCTATGTAAAAGCTTCCACTCCATAAGATTCTTTCACGTTCTTAGAGGGCTGAAATCCCTGGCAGACAGCACAGCAAATGATGGTACCCTCTTTGGCAGAGGTAATTTGCACATGGATGGTGTGGAAACTAGATGGGACATCCCTTAGCTGGAAAAGGGCGACCTCATTTGTCAGACAGAGCTCCAATGTACCGAGAATCTCCTTCAGCACCGTCCACTGCAAAAAATCTCTGCATTTCGATCTTGAGTTCAGGCATCTAGTGACCTTCTCTCCCTTGCGGTCTGTTATTTATTCCAGTTTTGTTCCCTTTAGCATAGAATTTAAGTGGTTTCAAAGTATTGAAGTTCCTCTAAAGGATAAGGAGATCCCCATCGTAGTGTGGTCAAGGAGCTGCTATCTAATGGCGTCGAACAACTCTTCCTCCTCGGGTCTCTCAGTGGAAGGTCGAATTGCATCTCTGGAAACAACTATGGGAAGACTCAGGGGTCGCTTGGACAGCCAAGACAAAAAACTGGAAGAGGCCTCTCAAGCAGGAAATAAATCGTGGGATCTGCTTAATGAAGACATCAAGAAACTGCGAGAAGACCAAGCTACCTCCTCTAAGAGAATGGAAGACTTCAAAGATGAGGTTCGAACTGGCTTCAAGGATGCGGCCAACACGCATGGAGATTTTGGAAAGCGTATTAGCAACTTGGAGACTGCAGTAGCTAAGTTGGCTGCCAAACTGAACAAATGATGTTCCCCCTGCCGGTTTGATGTTGTTCTTTGTCAAGCTGTGTCCTATCCTTTGCTCCTCTTCCGTCCCTTTCTGTTGTAATAAGGCCATAGAGCCTCTTTGGATTCCTAGTATCTTACTGGAACAGTATCTTTTCTGCTATGTTGCATATCCCACTTGTCAAAGCACACGGTAGCTGATTTACCGGCATCAATTAATACTACCCCTATGTTTTTGTTAAAAAAAAACATTTAACTTTAATAATTTTAACATGTGGGTTTTCTTCTACTTAGTTTTATATATATATAACTTTTAAATCTAAATCTAATATCATGTTATGTTAGAGTTTAAAAAAATATATATATTATGATGTTCAACTTATTTCATCATTAGGCTAAAGTGATACATTTTGCAAGAGGAGATGTGTAACTCTTTTCATGCTTATCTTAAAGTTGACACGTGTCCTTTAAAAAAATTATAAAATAATAACATGTCAGCTCAAATTAGAGTTAAAACATATATATATATATATATATATATATATATATATATATATATACATAAATTAAATAAATTGGAGATGTGTAACTCTCTCCGTACTTATAGTAGACTTGACAAATGTCTTTTTAAGTCTCTTCAATATTATATCATTTTAGATTATTATATTATATTAGATTGCTACATTTATATAAAATTCATTTATTATATATAATTAAATTATTTTCTTTGGTTTTATATTTTTAAAAGTTAATATTATATTAGTTTAAACCAATATATCATATATTGATTAATTTATTTTATTAATTATTAATAAATTGTTTTGTTTCATAGAAAGTTAATACACAAGTTCTTTAAGATTATATTTATACACAATTTTTTTAATACATAAATGTTTTTAGTGAAGACTTTTATTGGTAAAAATAATTCTAGGCATGTTATGAGCAAGTTTTAGGAAAGAAAGTTAGTAATGGGCATTTTTTGAAAACAAGCATGCTCACATTGCAACCAATACACCATGATGTTAGTAGGGAGCACCACACTCTTGTTATTGCCCTCATTTGCATAAGGATCGTAACATATTGAGCCTTATTTGTTTTTTGTTGACTACTTCTATCAACCAATATAAGCTAATAATCTTGTATAGAACAAATCCCCCTCAAGATACCTTGGGCATTGACTATCCATAAATCCCAATGATTTACATTAACAAGGTCAACCATTGACATTAGTTACAATGAACATCAAGAATTGACCTTCATAGCCATGCCACATACTACAACATTAGAAGGAATCCAAATTACATCATCGTTATCCTTCAAAAACTATGCAAAAATGAAAGGCACTTCATATGTCTCACTTTAGAAAAAGCAAGAGGCACACATTCATTCTTTCTCCCTTTCACACTTAAAATTGCAATCCTCAATCTCTGCCCTACCCCTACCAAATGAAAATACCATTGATGATTTCCAATATATTTAAAGCCAAACTTGATCACTGCTTAGCCCTTTATCGTTTTACTCACATATGTATACTTTTTTGTACGACAAATTAATGTACAATTCATTTTACTTGCCATCGATTACATGGGTTTCAACAACGTTTTCCTTTCAAGCTAGACTTGCTTTCAAACACATAAAATTACATTTTTTATGTACACACAACTTTCTCTCATTTTACAACATATTGAAATTAGTCTCTGAGTTTCATTTCCCCCACTTTGGAGGTATGCTAGTATATACCATTATTTAAATGCTTTAAGCATGAACATGGATTCAAAAGTCCCAAAACTATCACTTATTAAAATATTTTATTGTGTTTTTATTTTATTTTAATTTTTTCAAGGTAAATTATTTTAAAAAAATTGAACATTTAAAAGTGTATGTAAACTAATATATTTGTTATAACTATCTAATCATAAAATAAGTATTAGTTTACTTATTGTGCATAAATAGGGTTTATTTATTTATTTATTTAAAGGATTATATCATTGTTGTTAAATAACATAAACTTTTTTGTTTGTTTGTTAACGTGGTCTTTTTATTTTTTATTTTTAGAAAAGGTTAAAAAGTATTTAAGATAAAAGTAATTTTGGGTTTTCAATAAACCATAATTTCTTAGATTAGATAAGTATAACTTAATATCTTTAACTTTTAGTTTTATTATTTCTTATTTTAATAATGTTAATTTTTTTAAAGTTAGCAATATACTAGCAACAACCAGATTAATATGTTTGAAATAGGCCCATAGGTATATATTTGACATATTGATAATGTTTTTTTATTAAAGAATGTGTCAATTACTTGTATCTAATAGTAAGTTAATGTAACAACCACTTAATTTATGGTTATTAAGCTCATAGTTGAAGTTAGGGTCATAGTGGTATCATCATTGGAATTAAGATAATAGTTGTATCTAATAGTTAATTTAAAAGTTATTTTAAAGCTTACACTAAGCCTTGTGCACATTAACTCGACTCACAATTGCCATATGAAGTCCAATTATCACATAAGTTGCACATAACCTAAGTGATTGTTCTTGGTGCATGGTTTCACTGCAATCAAGGTCAACTTAATTTAATAGTTGTATCACTATTAGAATAATTTAATAGTTATCCAATATAACCGCGATTAGAGTTGAAGTTAAGCTAATAGTTGTAGAACCATTGGAATTAATCTAATATTTATCCAATATAACAATGATTAGAGTTGAAGTTAAACTAATAATTGTACAATCATTGGAGTTAAGCTAGCAATTCAAGTAAAAGTCATGATTGGAGTTGACTTAAGCTAATGCATTTAAGCTAATAATTGAATAGTTGTATCTAATAATCCAATAGTTGAAGGTGAAGTTTTCTTTTTCCAACTATCACGAATTGTACTTATCATATGTAATCATGAGTTAGCCTAACCTCCTTTAAAAATAATAAAAAATCTAATTATATCTATATGAAAAACCTAAACATGTAATACTAATTGTAAACATGTAATACTAACTGTATATTAGCTAGATGCTCAACTACCATATGCACCAGTTTATTAGGAGTTTGGAGGAGTTTATTAGGAGTTACAACTATTTTATTATGAGTTTGATTCTTACATGAGTGCACATTAGCTAGACTCCTAGATTCCAAATGCACTTGGACTAAGCCTTAAGTGATTAGAGTTGAAGTTAAGCTCATAGTTGTAGAATCATTGGAATTAAGCTAACAATTGTATCTAATAGCTATCCAATATAACAGTGATTTAGAGTTGAAGTTAAGCTAATAGTTCTAGAATCATTGGAGTTAAGCTAATAGTTCTAGAATCATTGGAGTTAAGCTAATAGTTGTATCTAATAATAAATGTAGTTAAGCTCGTAATTGTATCTAATAATGGAATACTTGAAGATTCACTTTAATTTTTACAACTATCACTAATTGTACTTATCACATGTTAATCAAGCTTATTTTTTTATTTTTTTTTAAATTATTAATTATTAATTTTGGATGACACCCATATAATCAATTTGGATAGTACACTTGTCGCATTCTCGTTTAATCTTGGACGACGCCCATAAAATCAATCTGGATAGTACACTTGTCTCATTCTCGTTAGTAGATAAAAAAAAGTATAGATGGTAGTCCACCCCAAAATTCTAAGATATATACGCCTTCGGCATAATTAAAAATAATTTTATTATTTTAATTTAAAATTACGTTTATTTCTTATACTATTTATTTATTTATTTTAAAAGTAATAGTATTTATAATTTTTTATTTATTAATGATATTATAATTTTTTATTATACCTTAGTTATTGGTGATTATCTATACCCTTAGTACCCATAATTGTTAAGTAGGCAAATGGGAAGAAACTCAATGATTTTTTTTTTGTTAAGTAGGCAAATGGCAAGAAACTCAATAAAATTATTTCTAATAAGTTTTATAACTTGGAGCCACATTACATTACTTTTTTCACTTTTCATAATTTAATGTAACTATTAGTTATTTGTTAAAGTTTTATGGAACAATTAAATCAATCATTATGATTTTATTCAATAATCTTTCAGAGTAATTATTTTTATAATTGTTAGGAGAAATTAAAAAAATGATAAAAAATCAAGTTTTCATTAATTATATGGAGATATAGAAAAAATCAAGTTTTCATTGATTGTGTAAATTAAAGATATTGTATTTGGTGGTTTTATAATTGAAACTTTTTCCAATTTTTTAAGTGTAATAGGATATTAGCTAAATGTAATATGGAAAAGTATTTAGTTAATGTCTATTTAAATTAATTTGACTTGTTCAATATGGGTAAAGTTCCATTTTTTCTTAAATCATTAACCTAAAATAAGTTTAACTTTATCATTGACATCTTCTAACCATCAATTAGCAAAACACAAACCCACTAATCATTGAGTAACCAACCCACTAGTATGCCTTTACCACTAACCCATCATTTCCTGTTATGGTTGAATATGATTAATGGTTCAATAAACTATAGTGGAATACCAATATCTATGATTGATGCTACTAACCCACTCATATATATGTGGCAAACCCATACATCCTTTAACCATTTTCCAACCAATTTCTTATAATACAAAATAATCTATCTTAATAAAAAACTTTAGGAATTTATTACTAATTTTTTAAACATAGCTTTGTTGTTAATTTCACTTGTTAAATATATTAATAAATTTTATATTCATGAAAGTCTCATTTATGTTTACCTATTAGCTCTTCTTACAAATATTTAGAATAATAAATAAACAACAAAACTAATATCATAAATATTATTTTTCCAATAAACATATATCATATCTCAATTATAAACATAAATTTAAAGCAGGAACTAGCTGCTTTGCAACTATTTTACTTATTTTACTTTATTTTAAAATAAATTTTTATTTATATTTAAAGTGGAGTTATCTGTAAATATCATATTGCATTAATTCTTTTTTACACTTAATTAATATGCTTTATATTAATTAAGAAATATATTCGATCAACTGTATATATATATATATTCGATCAATATTCGATCAACTGTATATATATATATATTCGATCAACTGTACATTAAGAAACTGTATATATATTTGATCGACTGTACATTAATATGTATATATATATATATATTCGATCAACTGTACATTAAGAAATGAACGGAGCAAATTCATAGATAACATTAGTATTTATACATTATAAAGCATATTAATTAAGTGTAAAAAAGAATTAATGCAATATGATATTTACAGATAACTCCACTTTAAATATAAATAAAAATTTATTTTAAAATAAAGTAAAATAAGTAAAATAGTTGCAAAGCAGCTAGTTCCTGCTTTAAATTTATGTTTATAATATATATATATTTCATTGAATTATATTATAATCACATGTTTAACTTAAGGTTAGTATCACCTTAAAGTATGCATAATCTCTTGATGTGGTCATCATTAAATAAATATGATAATTTTTTATGATTATGATTGGAGTGTGTAGGCTAGGTTATACAACTACTTCATAAAATTAAATGTCATTAATGAAATGTGAAATCACTAATGAAATGTGAAATCTTTTTGAGCAAAATTTCGCAGAAATTGTTCAAAATGTAGTTTTTAGTGATTGAAATTGCATAAACTGGGTGCCCCAAGGATAATCGAGGGTCCTTAATCCATTTCTGCAATAAAAATTGCAATTTTAATACTGGAAATCTCATTTTTAACAACAAATCATGTTGCTCGATTCAGGCCAAACTTACCTAAAAAGCTGCAAATGGTCTAGAGATTAGCTAACTCTCTCTCTATATAATATAAAGAATAAAAACTTTTTAAAAAGAAAAAAAAAAAATTAACTTCTTTTTTTATATCTCAAATTTTATTTCAATATTATGGAGACTAAATTTAAAAAGTAAGCTTTTATTAATTAATAGATGAAGGATAGCCTGCACAGGTGTGGCTCATCGGTAGTTATGTTGTAATGAAGTTGTTTGTAAATTGGAGGTCACGAGATCAATCCCACCTGGGTTTAACCGTGTCCCAAGTCTTGCGGCAGGTGTGGGGCACCTAGGCTTATAGTGGTAGTGGGAATGGATCCCTGGACCCCGTGTCACGCGAGTACCAGCCCAGCCCCAGTTGTCGATTCCCCTAGTAAAAAAAAATCAATAGATGAAGTATAAAAACACTTTTATTAAATACTGTTAGCTTCGGCCATTGATTCTTAATAGACATGCATGTATTAATTCTCCTCATGTAAAGATCGATGGAATGCATTTTTGGGTTGTATTTTTTTGTTATTGATCATCCAACAATTTAGAGGGGGGCGAGTCAAATGTTTGTATCTGTTGGGGTGGGCCAACTGGTGAAGCTATCGACATCTGACAACTATGTATGATATTGGAAGTATATGGATCGTATGATATTGGAAGTATATGAAGGTTGAAGATGGGGTAATGTTGGTTATTGAAGTTTTTTTTGGTTTATGAAGAAGTATTGTGTGGATTTATATGAATTGTTTGTTACTTTGATATTTTTAGTTAGATTTTTGCATGAGTTTTAGAGTGAAAAATTATCAAGTTTGTAGTGAAAAATTATAAAGTTTGTAAAAAGATTTGGTGAGTGTTTTTAGCATATTAAAATTGTATAAGTTTTTCAAGAAATGAAATATGGTTTTTTTTCATGGAAAAAAAAATATAAATTTATTAAAAATAATTAAAAAAAATTTTCTCAATTTTTTTTCGATATTATAGAAACTAAAATTTGTAAGTCTAGTCGTTTCTCATTGTATTGCTTGTGAAGAAGGCTATTTAAAGGTTTAAAATCTTATTTGTCATTATGTGTGTGCTTGCTTTAGTCATTATGTTTAGTATATGCTTTTAAGTATAACACCCCTTAACTCAAGCTCATATAAACTCGGTAATAATCCTGTAGTAAAAGAAATTGTAGAATTTCATCAAGCTAAGTTGGAGAAAAAGATAAATTTATTGAACAAGTTTATTAAGCAATTTTGTAATTTCGTAGTCGTAGATCGATCATACTTGTACGCCCTTTCTGTTGGATCATAACTGCTAATATTTTATAGATTACACGACGAGTTGGATCATAATTGAAGAAAAATCTAATTAAAGATATAAGGAGAATACGCTTGTCACTAACTACATTGGATGCTCTTATTTTGTATTATATGAAAAGATATGAGAATTCGATGTTTCATATGGTTATTATAAAGGATATTTAAAAAAAAAATCAACTATTATTAATAAGATTTAAACATAAAATGAAAGACAACATTAAAATTAAAATGCCATATGAAAATTTCTTAACCGCCAAGGTAGGAGGTCAAATTTCAACACTATGCACCCATATGAACACTTTGACGTTTAGCTAAAGGGATATATTGTTTATTATACTTCTCGAAGGTGTTGGCATATTATAAACCCACTCCATACTTAGGATAACAATATTGAATCATTATTGATTAATTTCCTACACATTAGCCTATATAGTTGGCATCCACTTGCACGACTTGGTCAATACTTGCCATATATACTCCAAGAGTGCCTTTATCCTAAATCTGGTTAGATCCTACCTACTTTATTGACTGTTAGATTTAGTAACTGCGCCTTCCTAGAGATGATGTCTTTATCTTACTTTATTCCATCTTTTCAATGGATAAGGTAAAGCTAGTCAACTAGGAAACTGCTATTTGTTGCCAACCCATCCTCCATGAGTTTCTCTCCAGATTCCAGGATTAGCATGTTTTTCCATCACTCATGACAACTCACTCATGCTTTAGCTAAATCATTAGGTCCTTCAAAGAGTTGAAAAGTGTTTTATCCACCCATGGGGGTTTATCATATTTAGTAAGCCTGATTTATGAGCTAGCATGAGTCGTCTTCTAGCAACTCATTTTTTCTTTATAAGAATGTATTAATATTGTAATAATCATCAATTCATTTGATTAATAATACTTGGAAAGATATTGGATCACTTCTCTTGTATTCGGTCTCTTCATTCTTCTCTCTATTTTCCTTGTGCATGCTTGTGAGAATTATCTTGTAGCTAGATCTACATCATGTGCTTCTTCTTAGCATCAAGGATCTATTTCTTCATAGCATTAGAGCTGTTATTTCTACATGGTATCATAGCTCAGAGGTTCTCAAGGTCAGAGTGCAAGGTTGCTTAATTTCTACAGAGTTGAGGAGCTATCAGTTCTCTACATCAGAGTGCATCCAGTCTCCTATTCCTCTCTGAATAAGAGCTTGAATTAAACTTATAATATTTTCTCCTAGTTTTTATTTTTGCAAGTTGTAGAGAGTATCTTATTGAGCGCATCAGCTTCTTAGCATGTATTCCTCTTCAGTTATGATCCCAAATCCCTTCAACTATCATGATTTGAAATCCAAAATTGGCATTCTTTGTGCAGTAAGGGACTATACAGAGTTACTCTAGCTTTGGAGAATTAGCCCAATGTAACTATTAAGAAAGCTAAGTGGCATGATAAGCTGGATGAAGCCTATGGATTGCTTTGCCTCTCTATTTTTCTTGATCTACTCTTTCATCTAGATGGTTTCACCACTCCAAACAAAGTATGGACCAAACTTGAGTCTCTCTTTGGAGTACAAGATGAGATAAGAGTGCATTAGTTGGAGAATGAGTTATTCTCATTGAGTCCAAGGAGTTTCGATTCCATTGAAGGATTCTTCACCAAATTCAAGTCACTTGTTCTATTGCTCAAGAAATGTAGGATAGGGAAGAAGGAAAATCAATTTATTCTTTCCATTCTATCAAAATTGGGTCATGAATACTTAGTCTTTGTTTCTACTTTTCATGCTACTAGGATTGTTATTTTGAATTGGAAAATGCCTTCTTTGAGTACATTCTTTGATTCACTATCAAAGGAGCAAGATAAATTGATCTAGATGGGTGCTCTTAGATCCGCCAAGGGTAAGGATTATGCTCTCATAGTTCAAGGAAGCAAGAATGCAAGATCAAAAGAGAAACAAATTGTGAAAGAGAAGAAGCCAAAGTTAGATAATGAAGATGCAATTTTAAAGCCTATTGATGAAGGTTCAATGAAGAAAGTTAAGAAGAAAGGGAGCACATCCAAGTGTTCTTATTGCAGCAAGGGATTTCATGCTAAAAAGAAGTGTTTCAAGAAGAAGTTGGACATCATGTCTCAATTTCTTGAGAAGCATAACATTGAAGTTCCAGATGAGCTAGAGAAGCCTGTTGAATCCTCATAACACTGTCATAGTGTGCAGTCCAAAGGTAATATGAATTATGCCTTGAGTGCTAGAGTTAAACCCTTTCCTCATATATATGATATGGATTCATTTTCTAATATATCATAATCATAAATATCAGTGTATTTCTTGAATAATCCACCTATCAGTCTCCTAGATTCATCTCCCAATATTTGTGGTTTTTCCCGATATCCTGACTTGTCTATAAGCAACTCTTCCTCACTTCATTCAAATGGTTAAAATTCTGACTTAGAATCATATTTGCGCGATGATATGCATGTTATGACATCATCCATACCATCTACCATACCTTTGAATACTCCTAAGACTATACAAACCGTTCTCTAGTTGATTCCTCATTGGTTTCCTATACATTGTTACTTATATCAAATGGTTTTAAGTCTTACCAATATTTCACTGGTTGGTTATACATGAACTTAGTCATCATTGGAATTATATTTCACATGTTTGGATATGTTCTAAACACCTATGGTTCAGATCTCAAGTCCATCCATCATTCATATTTTTACACTCATCAATATTCCCCAATTGCTCAAACTTTTCCTACTCTAGCCCCGTATCCTCATGGAGACATTAAACCTTTGGTATTTGCTGCTCCATATGATAATATTTATGACATATCAGAGTCTTTTCAGCCTCCTTTCAGATTTGGGAAGTTGCTATATCAGTTTGGAAGAAAGATATGTGATCCACATCACCATTTTGCGGCTATACAAGGAACTGATTGAGTAATTGATTTTCTTAATTTTTGTACTCTTTGGGAAGGAGTATGCACATATCTCTTTTTCTTTCCAGATTGTGTTTTCAAATAAGAGTATGGAAGCAACAAGAAGCATTCATATAATGCTCCTACTTCATCATATGGTGAGCTATAAGGAGTCTCTCCTCTTCTTTCTTGCAGATTCTACACTCTAGCGCATGATCATGGAGTTGGCAATTTCTTCATCAAAGTCTTTCACCAAAAGCAGTCATTCAACTCATTCAAGTGAAGATAAAGACATAATTGAAGACATGTTGTTCAAATTTTGTGCGTTGTCCTTTCTTGAGGGAGGATTTTCCCCATGTGGTTTTGCCTCTTTCCATGGTTCTTTGGATGAAATAATTGTACAGGGTGACCATAGCCTTGTTGTTGGGCCCTATATACACCTATATACACCTATATGCGCCTATTTAGTTCTATATTTTTTATTATTTCAGATAACTCCATCATAAAGTCGGACTTAAAGGGGGTGTTGGGATATTATACCCACTCCATACTTAGGAAAACAATATTTAATCATTATTGATTATTTTTCTACCAACTAGCCTAGACAGTTGACATCCACTTGCACCACTTGGTCAACACTTGCCATATATACTCCAGGAGCGCCTTTATCCTGATTCTGGTTGGATCTTGCCTACTTTATTCACTGCCTGATTTAGTATTTGCACCTTCCTGCAAATTATGTCTTTATTGCATCTTTTCAGTGGATAAGGTAAAGCTAGTCAACTAGAAAACTGGTATCTTTTGTTGCCAACGCATTGTCCATGATTTTCTCTCTAGATTCCAGGATTAACATGTTTTTCCATCACTCATGACAACTCACTCATGCTTTAGCTAATTCTTGAGGTCCTTGACATAGTTGGAAAGTGCTTTAACCACCTATGGGGGTTTATCATATTTAGTAAGCCTGATTTATGAGCTAGCATGATTTGTCTTTTAGCAACTCAATTTTCCTTTATAAGGATGTATTACTATTGTAATAATCATCAATTCATTTGATCAATAATACTTGGAAAGATATTGGATCACTTCTCTTGTATTTAGTCTATTTATTATTCTCTCTATTTTCTTTGTGCATGTTTGTGAGAGTTATCTTGTAGCTAGATCTACATCTTGTGCTTCTTCTTAGCATCAAGGCTCTATTTCTTCACAAATTAGAGTTGTTGTTTTTACAGAAGGCAATTAAAGTAATTGTTTATGTTTCTCATTAATTAATTAAAACTATTTTATAAAATTTATCCGAAGTTTTGATAAATTTCTATATTAATTTTAATATTTTAAAAATTAAAAAATAATTTATTTATTTTTTTAAATATAAATTTTTAGTTTATGATTAGTAGAATTCTTTGAGATAATTAATTTAATTTGAGTTGAAACTCAATTATCAAATTCAAAAAATAATACAATAAATAATAATAATTATGATATTGATAATTTAATTATCAAAACATTATAACATAATAAATATGACAAATATTGTTATTATTTAACCATTTAAATTTAAATTTAATAAACTCAATTATCAAATTCAAAAAATAATAAAATAAATAAAATAATGATGATATTGCTAATTTAATTATTAAAACATTATCAACATAATAAATATGACAAATATTGTTATTATTTAACCATTTAAATTTAAATTTAATAAAAATTTAATAATAATCTCCACATTAAGAAATCTAAGAATCCATTGAAGTCGATTGGTGTGTACTGTTACTACTACAACGTGGCATCAAACACGTGGAATGTACTTTGTTAAAGTAAGAAGTAAAATGAGCTAATGGACTTGTGCTATATCCATTGGCGAGCAATACTTGTTATGCTATGGAGCATTTAATGCGACGGCGGTCGCACTGTCCGCCGTCGGATCGCTCTTTGGAACGGATCCGACGGTGGACAGTGCGACCGCCGTCGCATTGAATGCTCCATAGCATAACAAGTATTGTTCGCCATATCCATTCGAGACACCCGCGATCCTAATGTTGTTTGTTGAAATAATATACAAATAATTTAATAAACCATGAAGGAACGTATCATAATGGGCATATATAAAGGAACGTATCATATATTTATTTTATTTGATTTTTTATCATATATTTATTTATTTATTTGATAAGGTTCGAGATTATATTATGTTATTTGATATATTTATTTTCTTTTTTATAAGGTTTGAGATTATATTATGTTATTAAATAGAGAAAATAGTATATAGCATAGTTCATGCAGCTTTGAATAAAAAGAGATTGATCATCAAAGATGTGTTAGATTACTAAATATTAAAAATATCTATGAGACATGTTTGAGCTAAAGTTTAACTGTTAAAACTGAAGGTGATTGCAATATAATGATCTCCACATGATGGGGTTTATGACCCATTGAAATCAACATGTAGAGAATTATGATCCTAGTAAAAAAGACAGAACTATTATGAAAGCAGTAACATATCCTAGTCTTCATCAAAGATAGTTATGAGAGACGAACCGACACCTAAGCTTTCTTTCTTGACTGCCTCAAGACAACGACGAAAGACTAGTTGCATGACACTTGGGTTGGTTGGAGGAGGCCGGATGAAGTGCTTCCCAGTGAGCTCGCGGGCGAGAAAATCGAGCTTGGAGTTGATTTGCGCATTGGTTGTCACCTGGTTGTGGGCGATTCGATGTAGTTCCATCTTGATTTTGTGGAGCATGGTGGAGATGGCCTACATGTCCTTAACCTTTTGCTCCTTTCCTGCCATACTCTCCTCAAGGGCTAAGCAAAAGAGGGCTTTCATGGACCATAAGAGACCGAGGGTGCGGTTATGATGAGTCTCTCTCATGCAGGAAGACCTCGTGTTTTCCAGTAAACCCCCAAACCCCTACTCTAGTTCTTACATGTTTGGTTGTTTAAGTTCCCTTCGAATCCTCTCTTCCAACCAACAACTTGTTCCTTAGCTCTCTAACCAACTTTGTTTGCAAAGAAACCCTTTTCACTCTCCATATCCTTGAGGCCGTGGGCATGAGAGTTCGCCTGGGCCCATTGGAGGTTTTCCTCGTCGTCTTCTTCATGCGGCCCATGTTGCCAGTGTCCCATCAAAGGGCCAGACCATACACCAATGTCCCTCCATGCAGAGGGTGAAGATACAAGACACTAGAACCATGTTTGCCTCAAGACTAGAATGACAATTGAGTTGAGCAATTTGCTTGCAGGGAGAGTACCATCTAAATCATTTCAAAAAAAGAAACATTATTTTATTACTTCGAGCAGTACCATCATGGTGAAGGGTGATAAGAGATGCCATGAATTCCCACACACGATGATGAGCAGGAGGGTGCAACTGAAATATGAATTGTAGTATAGGGTAGTACCATCAGTTTAAATGGAAAATCATGGGAATTATTGTACACAGATGAGCTAGGATGCGACCTTCTCTTGTCAACACACCTACCATGCTCCATGTGGCATCCTCATCCGACCGCATCGTCCTGGTCTGAAATGACATGCTGGTTACACCTGTCGTGGGGGTATTTATTTTCTTTTTTCACTATAGTGTTAAACAAAATATTTATTTTACAGTGTTTAATGATTGTTAAATTATTGTTATATAATAATTATGTTAATTTCCACTTCAATACTTATTAAAATTTTCATTAAAAAATTACACACACACACACACACACACACACACACACACACACACACACACACACACACACACACACACACATACATGTATATATAATACACCCATCTATATGATATTATTGTTTTCTTTTTAAATAATCCATGCTATTATTAACACAAGGAGATTGTATTATGTGTTGTTATTGGTTTGTAGATTAGTTTAGACACATGTTTAGCTTATACTTATAAAGATTTGAGTCTACATGTATCATAGGTTAAATATTTTATCAATAGTCGTTAAGCACAAGTTTAATACACTATTTTTTTTAACAACTTCAACTTTTAAAGGCACTGGGACTAAGAATAATTAGGCACAACTTCTTTGTTTCTTTTAGGCTATGCAAAAGTTTAATACATTAAAACATTTTTTTATCTAAGAAACTTTGCTGCTCGTTCTATACATACCAACACATTCCCCCACAATTGATCCACTAACTCACAAACCCTTTAACCATTGACCGACCAACACACTAATGTGTCTTAACTCCCTTTAACTCCCTAACTACTATGGTTGATTATAGTGGAACATAGTAGAATATTATCAATATCGTAATCCATGACTAACTTTACTAACCCACTAATATCTAACCAACGAACCCATAAATATTTTAATTAGCATTGTCCAACTATCCCCTTAGTGCAAAATAATATATCTTAATAAACATACTTAGGGATGTATTGAATATATCAAACATTTTATTGGGAACAACATAACTTTATCTTTCAACTCAAGCTTTTCTTAAAATGACAGTACTATGCAACTTTGTTGCTAATTCCACTTATTTGGTTGATATGTTTGTGTTGTATTTAATATAGTTTAATAATTTAACATGTTTCAAGTGTTTTTTTTAATTAAGTAAACTATATATTAAACATCAACCAAAGTATTCCATTTTTCTGTAGATAACATAATGTATTGAACCCTTCAAAACAACTTTTTTATTTATCAAACCTCACTATGTTCTACCGAACAAGCACCCATCCCAAAATTACCCCAACTCCTCAGGAGAAACATGGTATTTATTGTCATCCACAAGTTTATCATACCCATGACTAGATACCCAACAATACCCAAACTAGCCTATTGAATAGATCATCTTCCTTCAACACAATAGAGCCCATACAAAATTTAGGGATTGAAAACACACACTGATACATAACAACCAAAACAACCAAACCATTTGGCCAAGCCATTATGGAACTTGGAAATTTATAGAGGGATCAACATTTCCATCAAGCTGATTGCCTCCCGATAGGTCTTCTCTTCTCACTTGTGACACATCAACTAGAGTACCAACAACCTCCACCCTGGGAAGAAAAGGAATGATCAATAATTTGGCTATGACATCAATTTTCATATGCATCAACCTGGTGTCATTGTAAATCTCCTTCCAAAACTAGATAGGAACACTATTCCCTTTATCTTTTTCCTCACGCTACAGTAGCATGCGACTGATGAGACCCTTTATTATCCAGTAGAGGGATATTGTCCTCTTAAATGAAGACTGCTTAGTATGAGACATCCCAGGGTCATGAATCCATAGATCAAGCATGAACAACTCTTCTTGAGGCTTGGTATCATCTGGTTCTTTCCATAGGTCTTGTTCCACGACCTCAATTTCCATTCAAACAAACTGTAGGATGGATGCCTTGTATAACCAAATCATTTGAGCCACCTTCGGTTTTTCTTTGTCATCCCTCATCTTCTCTTTCAACGCAAACCCCACTTCCTCCCCCCTCACTTCCATCGGTTTCAAATGGATGACAACCAAAAGACTGGAAGGATGGGTATCAAGGTATAACACAAGTTTGAAACCTTGGAAAAAACGCTCCCAAATCCCCCGATGACGCTAATAACCTAAGACAAGGGATCACGCAATTTCAATATACAGTTGAATTAAATTCCCTAAAATCATTATCCTAACCTCCCCCCTCAGCTTCGTACCCATTGTATATTTTACCTCACTTGCCACCATTATTTTGGTTGTTCCCACCTACGAAATGTCCAATTCACCACCTTGACATTTAAAACCTTCCTTCGATTTGTATGTCCCTTACTTGGGCAAGCTTCCCACATGATGAACACCCAACATGAAGATTCACCACCACCTCACATAATACTAACCACACTACTCAACACACATCAGTCAAAGCTCACCACATGCTCGTTCCTCCTCGTCATTCCCCACCACATCAACACCCACATCTAAGGGATTCCATTCATTTGAGGCGAAGAAGAGACATCAGATAATGAAATCCTAATCACCCACACTCATCATCTCCCCTTCCCTCAATCTAGTTTGCATTTGGATGCCTAAATTTGTCAAAAATTCAACCACTTTGTTTCTTGAACGTTTCACGTGACTAAGGGACACCCCTTGGCATCTGGAGAGATTGAATGCCAACTTTTCAAGTCTAAAATATAACTGCCAATGATCAGAGACCTTCGATACTTGTTGACTTTTTTGGATGTGCTCTATCATTTTCAAAATAACTTCATAATTCCCTTCCACCATGATGAGAGAAAATACTTTTTCCCTAATGTTGGTAAGTCCCTACAAGATACTCTCTAGCTTTGTCACATTATTTGTTTATGATCCTAAAAAACCCCAATATACTTAGACAATGTACCCATGATGATACCAAACTACCGCCCCCCCCCCCCCCCCCCCCAAAGCTTGTAGGTCCAATATTACCTTTGGAAGCACCATCAAAATTTAGCTTAAACATCTTGAACGAGGGGGATGACCAATTCTTGGTACTGTGCTTCCCAAACCTTGGAGCCAGATCTTTTCTAATGAAAATTGAGAGGGACAACACTCCCCAAGGCTGAAGGATTTGACCATGATATAAGCTTTAAGGTTTCATGGATGTGGCTAAGCATGGAATTCCAAGATCCAACAATTGGTTTTATATTCTCTATGAACATCCACTGATTCCATTCTTTCTAGACCTCCCAAAGGACAAAACTTGTAAATAGTTGCCAAATTCTATTCAAGAATGCATTTTAATATGGATTCTCCATCGACTCTTTTATAGAAAGATCCAACCTTCCTCTAACTCTTGTCTATTGTCTGAACATATTGATACCTTTGTTCCAAATCTCTAACATGAAAGGACATTGGTCGAGCAAGCGATTCATCAATTCTTCATCGGCATAGCACAAATAGCACAAGATGGCCCCATAATTCCTTGTTTTTGAATATTTTCCTTGGTTAGAATCTTCCTTTTAAGGAGTAGCCATAGAAACAATGAAATCTTTGGCAATAGATTGGACCTACATATATTCTTCCATTCTAGTTGTATGGGAAAATCACTCCATCCAACGCCTATGCTATAATATTCCTTCATGGAATAAGTTCCTTTTGTCTTACAACCCCACTGTAGCTAATTTAGTCCCTCTTATATTCTAATACTTCTCTCCTGCAATTCATCCCATAGCCCTTGAATGTCCTTTCCTTGACTTAACCCAACCCATTCCTCCTTTGGTCTCCAATGCCTAAATTTTTTGTCTTCCTATGCCGAGTCCCAATAGCCCTTAACCTTAGTGCCCCATACTAATTGGCCCACTCTAATACTCTACAAGGGGGGACTTAGCTGAAATAGAGGAGGGAGTTGATGCCATGAGTCCTTCTAGAAGTATGTTGACTCCCCATTTCTTGATTACGAAAAACTATGATCCTGCATCAACTCTTTACCATACTATGATGAGTTCCAAATGTGGGATCCCACCCATGAATCACTGAACTATATTAGGTCCTTTTTGTCCAAGCCTCTAGCATACTTATAGTGGAATAATTGGTCCCATGGTTCTTTATCATATGAGAACCATCTCCACCAAGTTTTTTCTCCCAAAACCTTAATACTTTCCTTCAGATCCTAGGGGATGACGCCCCCCATGCGACTTTGGGAGACATAACGTATACCATCCCACTAAGGCCCATTTCTATTTCTCTTCGAATCCTCCAGACAAGAAATTTCCTTGAATCTGTCAAATTTCTCTAAGCAATGCCTTTGGGGCCTCCATTATAGAAAATAGTAAGTGGGGATGGATAAAAGGATTTATTTCACCAATGCCATCCTACTAGTAAAATTTGAGAGTCCTCAGTATCCATCTATTCATATTCTGATGCATCTTATCCACCAACTCCTTGTAAGATGCTTGGCTCACTACTGAATCTAAAAGAGGGGCACCCAAATATTTGGATGGAAGGAATTTTTTTTGGAACCTAAGGATACACAAAATGTTCTGTTGAGTGATCCTGGGTGTGTTGAAGAAGAAAACGTGTGATTTTTCCTCATTAACAGATAGCCCCGAGGCTTTGAAGAACATGTTCAATCCCTTTTTTATCGCTTTGGCTTATAGAACCAAAGCATGTCCCATTAAAATTGTATCATCTATAAATTTTTGATGCGTCTGCTTTGAGGTATTTGGATGCAATGAGATCGCTTTAATTCTTGATCTCGTAGCATGGCTTTAAAAGTGCGGCTAAGGCCCTCCACCATCATAATGAACAAGAATAGGGAAAGAGGATCACATTGGTGGATACCTCTGTAAGGAAAGAAAGGTTGTGATAGGATACCATTTACCAAGATCAAGAAGAATATCAAGGAGACTAAGTTATAAATACATCCTATCCATTTATTATTGAATTTGAAGGCCAAAAGCGCACCCCTCATGAACTATCGTTTGATCTTGTTGTAAGATTTGACTAGATCAAGTTTAATCATCATGCATGGTTTTTTGGTGAATTTTAGTGAGTGACATACCTCATGAAACAATACGATTCCATTAAGAATTTCCCTTCCTTCAACAACCCCGATTTCTCTAGGGATATTAGGATAGGGAGCAATGGTTTAATTCCATTAGCAATCATTTTTGTAATAATCTTGTAAATTATGTTGCATAATGATATGGGTATAAAATTACCTTGGACATCCGTCCTATTACTCTTAGGAATTAAGGTAAGGAAAATAGTATTGAAGGAAAACAACAGACCCATCGTCGATCTGGATTCTTCTACAGTCTAAAGCACTTCATCATTAAGTACATCCCATAAATGGTGGAAGAAATTGGTTGTGAAGCTATCAGGGCCCGGAGCCTTGCCATCTTCCATTTGATTCACTGCATCCTCAACCTCTCCCATTGAAACCGACCTCAATAATATGTCATTATGCTATAGGGAAACCATAGATGGAATATGTTGGGTTACCTAGGCAATGTCCTCATATCGATATTGAACCGACTCCTTCATTATTCCTTTGAAGTATTTTACTAATTCCTCCTTGATATCCTTTCTATTTTCCAATCTCTCCCCGCTCTCCACTTTTAATGAGGAGATATGATTCCTCTAACTATGCTGGATTGTAGATCAGTGAAAAAAGGATGTGTTCCTCCTTCTTTCATTCAACCATCTATTTCTAAACTTTTGTGTTTTCTCTCAAGCGGCCACTTGGTCCATGACTTGTCTTTCCTCCATATACAGACCCTCATCACAACCCTCTATCACTCCTTTAATCTAAACTCCTCTACCCTCTTCTCCAAGAATTTCTTATATTGGAAGATATCTCCAAAATAATCCTAGTTCCAAATATTACCTTATCCTTAATAACTTTGATTTTTTGCTAGAATTGATACATACAGGAACAACTTTGAACCTATTCTTTGTTTCACCATTGCTTAACCATGCTCTTGAAATAAAGGAGTGAAAACAAGAATTCTTCAAATATGAAGGGTCATATCCAAAACTCCTTCTCTCAAATCCAGGTCAAACGGATTGGCCAATGATCTGATATAGAAGTGGGAAGGACCATAGACGATGATTCCCCACCATTGGTTAGAATTGATTCTGAAACTAGAAAGAAATCCAAATGGAATGCTATGTGTCTTTCCCCACCATGCTTGTTGTTCCATGTGAACTTGTGGTTCCCCATTTCTATGTCCACTAACTTTAGATGTTCAATTAGTTTCCCAATTTCTTGACTAGAAGGCTCTAGGAACCTTCGACGCCCTTTTTTCTCCTCCAAGGAGGTTATCATATTGAAGTCCCTCCCAATGATCCAACGTTTTTGGCTAACACACCCCTTCAAAACTGCCAACAATATTAAACACCAAAATTTTTAGGGATGGCCTTGGGGACCATAGACATTTGTTAAAAACCCCTTAACAACATATCCAACTTCCTAGACTTCTACTATTATGGATCGTTGCCTAGCCACAAAATTGAATAAACTAATCTTCTTCAGGACCCACAGAGTGGCTAGAACTCCCATTTCCCCTAAGGCGTACACTACCACTGCTTCAATCCCTTTCCATACTTTCCATTATATGACTCTCATCACTTCATTGGAATATTTTGTTTCTTGAAGAAAAAGCACCATTGGTTTCTTGAAGAAAAATCTCCATTAGTTTCTTAGTTTTGATCTTGTTTCTTAGCATTCTAATCTTCTGGGAGTCATTTGATCCCCTAATATTCCATGAGACTACTTTCATTGGGATAAATTCTAGAGGTTTGAAAGGGATACCTTTATCATTGGGTACTATCCTCTGTCTACAAGCTTGGACCTAACCTCTAATATTCTATGTCTATTGGTCATCCGCCCCTTTTTTTTGGGCCCTCCTTAAATTTTCTATTGTTTTCTTTGAACTTGCCTCCTACAATTCCCAACGATTTGGACTTAGCCGATTTAAGTATGTCATCACGAATCAAATGAACCTACTGGAAGGAGACACACCCTCCTTCTTATTCAAGCATGATTTCTCAATCTCATCCAGTTTCAGATCCCCTAGCTCCACGTCTTTCTTCTCCTCCTATGCCATCTCTACCTCTCCCTGCTCTTCCCCAGTTGGTCCCACCCGAGTTCCTATTGTGCCCTGTGTTTCCTCACGGTTCATGGATGACTCTCCTTGAATCCCTTCACTCCTTTTTTTTCAAATCCATTGTGTTTTTAGGAAGTTGATTCAAGGTTACAAAGTTATTATAGGTGAGGGGTTTATCCAAAGGATCCCCCCCAAGCCACCTCCATTAATGATTTCTCCTCTAAGAAACTTAGGTAAAACCCTCATTGTTAGTTTCCTCTTTTTTATTCTCCTAAGGCGCTAGAGAGTTCTGCGGGTGGTCCCATAACATATGCCCATGCTCATGACATAGCCTATAATAGAAGGGGATATGTTCATAATCCAATGGTTGATACCAGTCTTCATTATGCTAATATAGGTTTATGGATTCCGATAGCTCCTTCAACACATCCATGTACACACATATTCTTGCATATGAGTTGTATCTAACTATTTTGGTTTGTTTAGAAACATTCAAAAACTCCCCCAAAGAGATCCCTATATCCTTCAATATTCCTTGCTCCCAATATTCACTTGGTAATGAATACAGACAAAGCCCTTTTTAGATCCTCCCTATTTGGGTTATACCTCTCTTTCCATGGCTTAAGGAATAACCCTGCAGAGTAGAAAAAATATGCCCCCCCTAAAAAACCCTATCTCTAACTTCTATGTTAAAAATTACAATAGTAAAAAACTCCTTGGATCTAAGCTATAGGTCATAATACCCCTTAGGTTTCCAAACATCCTGAATCCATTTAACTTAATCCTTTTTAGTTGGCCAAATTCCAAAGAACTTACTGATTAAAGTGTTCTCTTTCATATACTCAATCTTACCCTTGAGCTTTTCCAACTTGATATGCAAAGAGGGGATCTACTTTGATTTGGGGATGCATTGGCCCTAACCCAGGCCCATTTTGACATCGTCATTCCTTCTTTCTTTTGTTTCCTAATTCGAACCTCCTCCTTCCATCCTTGTTACTAAATTTCTCCCTTTGCCTTTACTGCATGTCGTGGGAGCATCCCCTGGGATTCTACCCCCCTCCCCCCCCCCCTCATAACCTCCNGAACAAATCGACTGGGATACACTAACAGTTTGGGTATTGCTAAACTAACTAACTTGAGAAACCTTAAATTTGCATTTCCTTCCCCTCAAAGCCAAAAAATCCACCTACATCAAGAATAACGTTAATATAAGGTTCCATTCAAATCTAAATTTACTTCTTAGGCCGATCAGTTCAAGGAAGTGCCCAAGGAGGAAGACTTGAATCTGGCTTCATGCACAAATTTGAAGCCATTGTTGAAAGCCGAAAAATATTGTCTAGGAAAACACAGTCTTTTAGAAATCCATCTTGCACATAGGTAAATAAAATCAACAAAGTTTTTTTAAGATTGATTTCTTGTGCATTCTAATGGTTATAAATTTTGTCCATAAAATATTGAGTCGGTTTTAAGCAAGGAAGCAACGATCCACATAATGTCAAGGATGGAGAACAACCCAATGAAGGTCAATCTTCGCATCGTGGTAATGAATGTATTCATGTGCTACAAAAAACATAGTATGGATTACAGTTTAAAATATTGCATTACAAATGGTGTATTAATTGTAATTTTTTATGTTTCAACTCCCAAGTATGTAGAGGGTCAACTTATACAAGATGAGTCTATACAGGAAGATGAAGTACATGATCTGGCCCCATTAGGTAAATATAACCTCTCTAATATTTTTTTATTAATGAAATATTTGTTATAATAATAACAAAATACATCAATTTAATATTTCTTCATTTTTGCAACAAATCCCGACCCCTTGCACCAGCGTCCATGTCATGAGCACACAACCAAGTAGACATTAATACAAGATGCAGATGCCATAAGAACCGTACAAGAAGTTGTAGAATATGATTTTATTGCTAATTTTGTCAGAAGATAATAACTGAAAAAGAAGTGATTGTAAAAAATTTATGAAAACAACTTAATTTTTAAAATATAATGTCATGTAGTATTTTTTGCATATTGAATGAATGTTATATGTTGATGAATGAATACTAAATGTTTCTTTATTATGCAAACCACATATTCTCACATAAATTCATTTATTTTAAAGTACATTCATTGGATATGGGGACTTGAGAGTAAAGTGAGGGGGAGGGGCCTTAAGATATTCCACCTTCATGTGGTTGGCCATGTTCAGTGGAGAATATTAAACTATTATTGAAACAAAGAGAAGCTCAATAAGTTATTGTACTTTATTATTATGTATTATAGAGTCTTGTAAATTTTGAAAAGCATGTCTATTTCTTAAATTCTTTATCATAATTCAAACATTTCATGGTTTTTTCATTTCTACAAGACTTCCCACTAGGAATGGCTTGTGATCAATTGTACTTAAAGGTACATAATTATACTCATGAATTTTATTTTTTAATGTTGTTTTGGCTATTTACCTTTTGTGTGCATTCTTGTCGTTTACTTCATTTATTGTATGCAATTTATTTCATTCATTCAACTTAAGGTATTTTAGAAGCCATGCAATGTTCCATTTTCATAAGCTTGTATACATTAGGAAATCTAGCGTACAAATCCTCATAGTTCTTGGTTATTCTCACAATCATGGATTAGCATTGATCATTCATTACTTCTTCCCTTTCAAGTAAACCACTCACATGTACTAATTCAAGAAGTGTGACACTGCACACTTTTTTTAGGAGATGATTTAGGCCATTACAGATGAGTTTATGAAGGTGAGTGGTTTGCTACTCACTTGTACCAATTCGAGAATTGTCTTCCCCCTACAAGATTTCCCTTCTTTGGATTCCAAAAAATTTAATTAGTTTCACATATCTCATCCTTCTACTCCTAAATATCTAATAAGCCAAACACCATGTTTTCTTTTGTTAGTAATCCTTCTATTCCTTCAAAATACCCAATGATTTTCACCAAAAGTAAATGAGACCCCTACAAAAGGCATTGTCCTTCTGGATAAACCCAAAGATGACGAAAGCAAGTGACTTCATGTACATTTAAGTACACCACCATCTACTATATCCATTGGTTCATTTTGATGGCATTGAATTCTCTTGTGTATGGATTATGTCAACCTTTTCCTTTACACGAGAAAGTATTTACATTATCTTGTAGAAATTTTCCAATCTCCTTCAATTCCTGTGAGTGTTGTGGAGATTGAGATCCAATGTGTAATATAAAAATATTTGTATGATTGTAGTTACGTTGTCTTATTATAAATTTTTTAGACACAATTACTCAACTTAGAGTACTATCACTTGTTCTTATCATTTACATGAACACGGGTTTTAAAAAAGGTGGTAAAGGAAACTTATTTACTCCAAGCCAAGCCCATTCAACTTTGGATACATCCTAGGAAATTGAAACTCACTAACTACCAAAATGTTGAGGGAACAACAATTAAAGAATTTGAGTTTAGACTGAGTGGCATAAAATACCACTCATATCTTTACCAATTCATTTAGCTAATGTCCAACCAAGTCGCGTGCCCAACTTCCACTCATGTTATCCCAAGGAAGAGAAGGATTCCTATCGTTTTAATGAATGATGGATAGCCTCTTGTATTTGAAAGTTACCGACTTAAATTAAATAATGGAGTTAAACCAATTTATGAAAAGGTAGCGTTGGCCATATTTCAGGAAATTAGTACCAATAAGCTACTTCTAGGTCAAATACCATCGATAGGCCATCATTGAGATCATGATCATTTATTTATATCTCTTTAGGGCACATTCCTTCTTTTGGGGTATGTTTTCTTTATTTTAGTAAAGATCCATTGCATTTAAAGTTGTGGGTAAATCATGGGTGTTTACTACATTCTTTAGGGACTCAAGTTCCTCGCATGTCTACTCTAACCTACTAGCACATACATTGATAATTTTTAGAGTTAATCCACACAAGCATGAGCTTATCATAAGTTGTTCCTTGCATTTAGTTGTCTAAGTCCAGTTAGGTCCACTTATGTTGGTTATTATAATGTTAACTCATCTTAGAGCGTTTGCATGGATAACAAAGGGAATTTAGCCACTAGCTAAGCCTTAACTAGATTTTATGCACCAAATAATAATTCACATTGACAACACAAGTAATTCAAATTAAATTCATGTAATATATTGTCACATTCTTGTATAGTTGATGAAATATAATAGTATTATGTGTTATTGTAAAATGTATTGCATATTATTTATGGTTTTCATAATTATTGACACGATCTTGCGATCTATTTGATTGCTTGTAAATTGTATTGCTTCATTTTTTAGAATCTATATCTTGTGCTCCAAAATAGTATACCCACTACCATTTATGGGTAGAGTTCCCTTCTCTTATGGATGACTTACAACCTTTTATTAGCTTGTTTTCTAGTACCTTTGGCAATGGGTATAATTATATATGGATGGATAAATTTATTCTAAGGTATCCCTAGTGTGTGTGTGTGTGTAGAAGTTGATCTATAGAAGAAATTTATTCCTTTCATTTCAATCATAACTATTGATGGGGTTCATCAACATAAAGTGTGATACCTAAAATTTTCTAATGCTTGTGTTTCTTGTAAATATGAGGACCACCTTATTTGGTACTACCTATATTGAAAACCAACTTGTATAGCTTATTAGGGAAAATGTAATACATAATTGATAAACCCATCTCATAGGTTTGGATCATCAACGAGATAATGCCATGTGACCAACAAGGTTTGTAAAAAGTCTCACAATAGTGACATATTAGAAATCCTTCAAAAGTATTGGGTTGTAGTGATAGTGAGGGTGCTGCTTAAGAGACTTCCAAGAGTATCAAGGTTCATATTTTATAGAAAGGAAAAGATTTGTATTTTGGTCCTATTGCTAGCTCACGAGGTAAGATAACTATTTCAAATTATGTCATTGGGTGAATATCCAATGCCATGGAATGGATGTTGACAAATATTGACAAGTGAAGTTTAACAAGTGGAAGAGTTCTTCATCTTGAACCCCTATGGAAACACCTCATAGAACAATGGGTCTCAATTCCTAAACAAATTCATTCAAGGAAGCTATGCATGTTTTCCATAGTATGGGTTCCTCCTCCTTAGGTAATGTAGAATTAAGAAATACACTCAATTCTATCACAAGCCCTCTATTATTTGAATGGATATTTCTCATCTTTGTTAGAGTGTGAGAGGGATGACAATCCCAAGTCAAAATAAGGTTGTTTAGAAAGTCTTATAAAGTGATAAGTGAGATGTAGTATTTACCTAGGAGGTAAATTTGATTGCTTTTGATCTTCATAATTTCATGAGTTAATTTGGAAAAAGGTCAATTTTGAACTCAAACCACATTCAAGGAGGGGGTGGGATATGGTGTAGTTCTTGATCAATCCCCTTAACTACAAAATTGTGTTATGACATATGGTTTTGACCCATATAATAGATGCATCTAGGTTACTCTTTTGACACATGAGATATTTCTTGTAATATGTTCATTATTTGCATATAATTGTTGCATGAACTTGCCTTTGGAAGCGGGTGACTTCTTATCTACTGGATACATAATGGATAATTGGTGGTGAGTTTAATATGGTGGAAGTGGATGATGATTGAGGTGGCAATTTAGTTTTTGTTTTTTGTGGTGCAAAGAAGTAGCCATGGTTGAGGTGTAAGGCCACCCTTCAACTATTTCATACTAATTAAGGAAAAAAAGGATTGGAGTATGGAGGCTATCTCACTCGGCCCAACTTTTTTCAAGGGAAGGAGAGGGTTTAAGCTAGACTTAATATGTTGTATGAACCTCAAGATTAAATTTATTTCTCCAGTATGATTTGATAGGTTCATGTTTTGATGGAGATAGGTAGCTCAGATCATATTGCAAATGGGAATTCCATCTTGTTTTAGCTCATCTCAGTTAATCAAAGCCTTTTTCCTTATTCAAGCTTAATGTTTCTCATTTATATTCTCCTCATTTACACACTTTTATCCATCATGTTTGGAGCCTTGTTCCTTGTCCTATTGGGAATAGAGGTTAAATGTTATGATGTTATGTTATGTTCCATATTTATTTTTTAAATATCCAATTTTTTTCTTCCTTCTCACCTTTTTTTTCTAATACATTTTTTCATATATTATAGTTTCCCACTCGTACGTTTAGAACATAATGTTAAAGCATATATGGACATTGATCAGGATGGCATGTGGTATTTCATGCCATTAACCTCTCCTACCTTTTCCATAACCTTGAACCTTGCCTTTATTTATCGCCATAGAACTTGATCGAACAACCAATTATGTTCTTGTATGGATCCATTTCAAATTAAACAAAAATGAGCCCTAAGGGTTGCATTAATTGATTTAAATTGTTCTTCATTTTCTATTCATAAAAATGGAGGTAGAATATGTTAATGTATTTGTAACTTCAGAATGTATTCATCCATATATCTTATGTATTGTACCCCGATGTTTATTCCAGGATGTGTCTATAATGTATTTGAGTCATGTCATGCCCTGATGTTCCTATTGGGAGGTTCTATAATGTAAACAAGTCATGTCAAGTCATTGTGGGTAACCCTCCTATATATCAAGGGTTAAATTCTCCGCAGTTCCGGGGCACTAGGGTTATTAGACTCTCCTAGTGAAGTCAGCCCTAGTGAGTTATTTTCAAGTCAGGAATTAGTATAAATAGAGAGTGAGTCTCTCTATTTATCACACACTCACTCACACTCAATTGTAGCGCATAGCTGAGGAAGAAGAAGTTGCTAGGGCTAGAAAGAAAGAGGCTACTGTTGTCAGGATATCATCTTACTGTTTTGGGGTTTTACTTTTGGTGTTGATTCTATCTCTGAGGAAGTTGCGGGGTTTTCTCCATTTATGGTTCCCCCGAGGAAAAACAATGTGTTCATTGTCTCTTGTGTTTGATTATTGTGCTTGCTATTCTCTCAGTTAAAGATTCTAATATAGTGCTAGCTTAATGTTAAAAATCTAACATGGTATCAGAGCTAACCTGAGAAGAAGACACTGTGCAGATGCGGGAACTAGGGCTTCCTACTTTTAGGATATCTCTCCACATATTTTCAGCAAAAGAAGGTTGGGCTGACACTCCTCCCTAGGGCGCATATTTCTATCGAAGCAGAATCTGATTTTGAGCATTTTCAATTTTTGACCTGACACTACTGCCGGAAATTAGGACTTTCCACATGAGTGGAATTTTTGAGTGAGCCCAGGACTGGATTGATCTCCTCCTCAAAATTGAAGTTTATAGATCAAGATCAAAGCATTTGGTTGGACAGAACTTCAGGAAAGTCAAACCCTAATATGCTCTTGACCCAGCACTGCAGAAATTCAGCTCCAAATCTAGATCCGACATCTTGACCTGGTAAGATCTAAATATTTTGTATTTCCATTTGAGGTTCTCAGTTAAGATGTC
>LPNX010012340.1:218497-239044 GCA_001517045.1 Pseudotsuga menziesii
GACTTCCCGTTGTACATTTTCTAGAGCCTCTTGTGCTGTCTCTTTGGCTTGCGCCTCTACCTGGAGGGCACGGATTTCACCCTTTGTGGATTCCATTTCCCTTAGCACGTGCTCATACTTCCTTTTTAGTCTATTACCCTCATTTCTTTCTTGCCTCGGCGTGTCTTTTAGCTGAGCAGTGGTATTCTTTGCCGACTCTAGCGCAATCATTATCTTGTTTACATTATCAGCGGAGGCATCAATTAGTGCAGCCCCGGCTCTTATTGTGAGCATAGGGTCTTTGTCAGTCCCCAGCATGACTGCAGTATCTATGACCATCTTCCCTGATAGATCTTTGGCTTCCACCTTCTTCTCCATTCTCCTCATGATTCTTTTGGTGGCCCTGTCGTAATAGACAGTGCTGAAGTCCGGGAATTCTTCCCCCTTCTTCTGGACGAAGGGAACTAGCTGGAGTATAGGAGTCACGGGAGTGATGCTAGTAGGCACTTGAAGGGTCTGCTTCTCAGGGTTTTCCTCTTCTTGACTCTGCCCTGCTGGTGTTTCAGAGGCTGACTGTTGTGTTAACCTTATTTTTTCAGCCTCCTGTTCTTGGAGCTCTTCATCTAGTTTTCTCCGTGCTTCTTCGGCGGCTTGCCTAGATGCCTCTTCTGTTTCTCTGGCTGCTTCTTTTGCTAGTTCAGCTGCTTCTTGGGCAGCTTTCCTCTTCTCTTCTTCTCCTTTCTGCATCCACTCTGCAGCCTCATTTTCAAGCCTCCGAGCTTCCTCCCTTATCCTTCTGGCTCCTTCTTCAGCTCTGGCTTGTTCAACTTTGTCCTGTTCTGCCCCTTTTCCACCTTTGGTGGGGTGCTTTGGCTTGAATCTTCTGCTGAGTGCCGTCATGTTCAGAGAATTCTGGAAAACAGATTCATCACTACCAAAATGGTGGGTGTACTTGTAGAACACTTTATGCTTCTTACAGTGCTCACCCACTCTACCATAAGTGTCATTGCGTCGGAAAGGCATTTCCCCAAAATGGAACTTCCCTAGTTCCTCAATAAATTCCGCAGCTTGTTTCACATTGGTGAATTTACAGCTACCCAGCTTGAATGGTAAAGGGGGATATGCAGTCTTCATGTGCCGGTACAAGAAATGACCAACCCCGTCAATAAACACTTGTCTAACCGCCTTCTTATGGATTATATAATCTGTTGCATACTTTGGCAGCAGATAAGGTGTCTTTGATCCTCCACACATTCTAAGGTACATGCCATTTTCTGTCAAAAAAGAATCTCCATGCTCCTCTATTACCTGTATAGCCTCTGTAGACATGCAATCACATTCCTTCCGGAAGATAAGCGTGTATAGTGGCATAATAAAATGCTCACAGACTTCTTTGTAATAACCGTGGTACTGATGAGCCCCCAATGGTTTGTAAGCTGCATATACGGGCATCCTATCCCTATCCTAGACACACCTGAGCCCGGGAAAAGGTTGGTGGCATAGTATACAGTCTATCAAAATGGAACTCATATAGAATTCAGATTTTTTTCGGGCTTCTCCTCCTCCCAAGGCTGCAGCTACACAAGAAGAGAGACTACTTGATACTAGGCTGGCCCAGTTGAAGACTGTTCCTTCTGTAGCCACATGGAATATAAGGGGTATCCATTCAAATTTGAACAGTCTGCCATTGGCTCTACCAAAGATCCAATTTAGCATCAGAGCAATAAACCTGTAAGGAGCTCTTAAAGTCGCTGTATCATAATCCTCGGTTGTTCTGTGTCTATAGAGCTTTCCTGGCAAAAGCATTCTCCTCAGGGTTTCCACCAAATCCATCCTGAGGTTATCCAGCCAGGCATTAGATAGAAAGACTTGAGGCTCTGGCAGGTGGTAAGCTAATGCCACATATCCAGGGCTGAATGCAGCATAGCCTTGACCCTCGACATTTCCTATAAGCATGGTGTTGTTGTTTGTGTGGGGCAGAATCCATCTCATCACCTCAGAGCATGGGAACAGCTCTGTTCTGGTATCCACCTTCATGATGGCGGATTTTTCTATGTTGGCATAAATGGGTTCCTCTTCGAGACCCATGTCTGGGAATTCCCTGCAGGAAATCAGCCTGTATATCTCACCCCATTTATACTCAGGCTCAACGCCAGAGACACATTGGGTGTCTTCATATATGTATTCTGTTTGTGTGACTACCTCTATTGCCGATTGTTCTTCGGCCATAGGATCCTTATTTTTCTACCTCTTGGACATTGTAAGTTTGGCTTCTTCCTGCCATGTATACATTATAACATTAAAAAATTCAAATTTGCGAACATTGTGCATCAGTTTATTCTTTCTTAAGTGTATCATGACTGTAAATGAACTTCAGACATAAGCCCTTCAGGCTGAAGAATTGAACTAGCATGCAATATTATGAAATGTGTTATTATCCCATGTTAATGCGCAAGCAAGAAAAGCAACCAATGCATGTATGCACAACCCAGCTATGTCCTCTCTATCAAGACTACCAGCACGAAATAGGTTTCAGTCCACTACTGCAATATAGTGAACAATGTCCTAATGCTACATCATATTACAACCTGATCAATCCTAATTGGGCTGTCATTAAAATCTACATTAATTCACAATATGCCATTTTCATGATGACAACCCATAAAGCACAAGCATGAATTTTAAAATGCATGGAGAAAATGTAGCTGTCCACAATATCAAACACTTCGACGACATGGCTTTATCAAGGTTACATACTGCAAAAAACTACGCGGCTCGCGGAATGTTAGTTACATCGGTGTGGCTAGATATTGCGGGCATCAAAAACCACTTTTTGCACACGGCACTCCCATCAGCACCACCATCCATACTATCTTCAAATAGTAAACACTACAGCGTCAAAGCCCTAGGTTTTCGGACAACCGAAAACGACGACTTGCGCGGCGCGGGCAGAGGTTAGGGCTCGAAAATGGGAAAACAAATTAGGGAAACTGATCAACAGAGGAAAATTAACAAATATTCAGCAAAACCTCCATCGAAACTACTTCCTGGACCTCCTTATTACAGGTGCAGGCGGCATAACGGCCGCCTGCACCGCGCCTTCCTCCACTGCGCGCAGGGCGGAACTAAAACGGCCGAGGTAAACAAATAAAAGCGTGGGCTCTATAAAAGAAAACGACTACCCCCCTTTCTAACCACAAACAGCTACCCCAACCGGACATTATCTCAATATGCAGGCGTAAAACACAAGAAAAGCGACTATGGCACCTAGCCGTGGGGAAAACTCAGTATGCGGGCAGGACAGGAAGTGTATACACAACCCTAGTAATACCCCAAACCCCAGCACATCACCCAATTAAAACCTTGAATAGCACTAGGTAAGGCGGTAACAATCCTACCTGGTAGTAAGGCGCAGCTGGTGAGGCGACAACGGTTGAGCTTCCAACCGACACCTGGACGCGGGTACAAGCACGGAGCTCCACAAAGTTTGCAGGGTCGACAGCGCGGAGAAGACAATGACAGCTCGGGCCCAAAATAACAATAAAAAATCCAAAACCCCCGCCCCCCGTATATAAAAAAAACCACACGTGCGAGAGCTCTAAATCGGCCGCGGAACCAAACCTGAGTCGGGCGGCTAGAACCCCAAACCGTCCGCAACGGCAGACGGTCCCCAGCACCAACTCACCCGCCATGGCTAATAGAACGTGTGAATCACAATGATCGGGCGTGGAACGGAAGCTACATCAGAAGCCAAGAAATGGGACTCCTCTGCAACGGCGGGCGTTCACAAGTTGAACTCCATCCGCAACGGCAGAAAGCGCGAAGCTAACGGGCTCTGATACGTAGCCGAAAGACAAATCAAAGTGCAGATCGGAAGATAAGATAAAGTCAAATCCCAACATGATCCGTAATGGCGGACGCCCGGAAAGAAGATCTGTCCGCAACGTCAGACGAGGGAGAACTCAATCCTTCCGATGAATAATAGAAAACCACTCGAAACGTCAGAGAACCGAAACTCACCCGCAACGGTGGGACAATAAACCATCCGTGACGGTGAAGAATAGAAACCCACCCACTACGGTGAAAAACAAAGCAGGCAACCTCCGCAACTGCGGGAAGAACAAATGACTCAACTCCCGATGAAAAAATGACTTTAAAGACATGCAAAAGCAAAGATGAGCTTGATAATGGAAGGGATCATTTAAAAGCATTAAAGGAGTAAAACAGATTGATTGATAGCAAATCAAAGTGCTGTAAAACCTTCCGAAAAATCATAGACCAAAATCGAGAAGAAAAACCAACTAAATCAAAGTAGAGGAGGGTCCTAAATTTTTTTAGAATTTTGGGAAATTGTTCCAGGTGCAACAGGAGGTTCCTTGAGAAATCAACATCTTAGTGGCAGAAAAAGGCATGATAGGTTGTTATTTCATATTAGTATACTTGTAGACAACATCAACCAATTCAAAAGACTTGTGAAATATTTTTTATTTTATATTTGAAAATGGCCAAGACATTTTTATTTTTGGTTTCTACAACAATGTTTGGGTGTTTGACATAAATGTTTTGTGTAGGTATAGAAATGGAATCCAAATTTATATACAACCAAAAATTTGCACAATATTTCATGGTTTTCCCCTAAGAAGCAAAATGTCAGGCATGTTCTTTTTCAAATCAATTATCCCACTCCATGTTCTTGTATTAGCAAAGAAGAAATTGTGGCATCCTGATTCGATGCCTAGGAGCATGACGGGGACAATAGTTCAAATGAATGAATCGAGTACTATTATGGAAGAAGCATATTAAGAATCTGCAAAGCAATAAATACACTACACACATAAAACATACATAGGCAAAATGCAAGAATTCAAACCAATCTCTGTTTTTTCATTACTGTTGTATTATGCTCAATACTCTGGTTGTATATTACAATAGTGTACATGTTTATATAGAGTGTTGAGAATGCTTGGGTGTCTACCCATTACGTTTAGTTACAAATAAGTTGGAACGGTTTGGAAGTTTCACCGTTACAAACGATTGGAAGACAGAGGGACAATCTGTCATAGTCGTGTCGAAATGCTGGTGTCGATGATGCATGTAGCGGTGCTAAACCTATCGAGGTTGTGTCTAGGTTTAGACTTGTTGAAGTTGAGATGAGGAAACTTGTTAGTGAGTTTAATATCATAGTACCACTTTCCTTGTGCCGAAAGTTGTCCAGTTTTAGCCACTTGAAACAAGGGAATTTTGTTCGTCCTTGTATGGCATATGCATTATCCCATGATGGTGTCACAAGGAAGAGGCTCCTGAACATATGGATGGAAGTCTTCAGGTTCTACTATCTGCAAGTCATTCTATTCCAATAGTGGTGCATGGTATGGTTGAATTAAATCCACATTAAACACTGGATGCAGAACCAATCATGAAGGAATGTCGAGATGGAAATCATTTTCTCCAATATGCTTAAGGATACTTTATGAACCGTATCACAAAGGATTCAACTTTATGTATGGACCAACAAAGTGTTCCTTCTTTAGATGCAACCAGACCTAATCCCCAATTTGAAATGAATGAGGAGTATGATGCTTATTGTGTCAAGCCTTAGCTTTCACATTAGCTCATTGCAACATTTCATTTGATTGTTTATGGATGTTGTAGATTTGGTATTGAAACTTCAATGATTTTTCAACTTCTTAATGGTCAAGTCAGTGTCGTTTGGTTGTGTTGATGAACTAATTAAGTCAATGGGTGCCAAGGGTTAAAATCCATAACATATATCGAATGGACTCTTTCCCATAGAGATGTGTTGAGCATGATTGTAACTGTGTTGTATGCATGGGAGAATTCCATCCCATGTTTGATGATGCTTGTGGTTGTACATGTGAAGCAATTGTACTACCAAGCGATTCACAATTTTCATCTGTTAGCCTGTCTGCGGATGGAAAGCTATCGACAATGAGAGTATCATGTTGGGTTGTTGCCATAGATTCTTCCAAAAGATGGTGACAAATATGGCATCTCTATAAAAAATGATGGTCGTTGGAAGGGCATAAGGTTTCCAAACATGTTCGAAGAATATTTGAGCAGTCTGGTGTGTTGTCGTAGTCTTCTTGCATGGAATTAGAATAGCCATCTTGGAAAATATGTCGACTACTACTAAGATCGCACCATGCTAATGTTTACTAGTAGGATATCTCATGAAGTAGTCCATAGAAATAGATTTCCATGTTTGACTAGGAACCGACAAAGGTGTGTACAATACTTGTCGTCGATTCAATGATTTAGCAATGGAACACACCACACATGATTGAATGTAATTTTTGACATCATATTTAAGTGAAGGCCAATAAAAATTCTTTTGGAGGATGGAAAGGGTCTTTGCTACTCCAAAGTGTCCCACAGTCTTGTTGTAGTGCGCATCTCGAATGAGATTCTATCGGTGCTCACCTCTCGGTACACAAAGTTGTCCAAGATTGTGTAGCAATGTATCTTTCAAGAATTATTCGGTAGTGGACGACGAGTCGGTTTGAAGTTGTCGATACATTGTAGAAAAGTCATAGTCTACCAAATAGAATTGAGGCCAATTAGTTGTGTCATAGCCCTACATACTCATCATTGTGAAAATTAGATTAATGGTTGGTCAATAGAGACAATCTCCTTCTACATTGAATTTACCTTTCTGATACTTAATTACCAACTAAAATTGTTATAGGTAATTAATCCACTTGAGTTGTCGAGTTATTTGTAACTTCGACTGGGACAGGGTGAACTGTAAGGGCTTGTGGTCAGTAAGGATGACTATTCCATTCCCAAGGATGTACTGCCTCCATTGCTTAAGGGCTTGCATATTGGCATGCAGTTCCTTTTCATACATCAAATACATTCTGATGGTATCATTGAAAGTTTCATAATGAAAAGTGACTGGGTGACTAGACTGAGTGATTACTGCACCTAAAGCATAGTCTGATGCGTTCATCTCAATCTCAAAGGTTGATGAAAATCATGTAACACAAGTACTTGTGTAGTACAAAGCTTGTGTTTGAGATACTCAAAACCTTGTTGTTTTGTTGATGTTTATTTGAAGATACTTTTCCCATTTCCCTTAGTTAACTGATTAAAATGCCAGGCTACTTGACTAAAGCCAAATATGAACTATCGATAAAAATTCAACAAACCAAGAAAACTTCTTAGTTCATGAATGTTTTGAGGACTGGACCAAACTTTTAGAATTTTTAATTTATCTAGGTCAAAATGAATGCCTACATATTTGATTACATACCCCAAATATTTGATGTTGTTCATTGTAAATAAGAATTTGTCCCTGTTCAAATAGAGTCGATGTTGTAGAAGAATGACGAGGACTTGTCGAATCTATAGGACATGTTCTTCCCATGATCGACTGAAAATAAAGATATCATCTAGGTAGACAATGACACACTTATCGATGAAAGGTCGAAGAATGTCATCCATATATTGCTAAAATATTGCAGGTGCATTGGTTAAGACACAAGGCATGGCTAACCATTCAAACAATCCTTCCTTGGTTTTAAAAGTAGTTTTCCATACATCGGTGGGATTGATCAGAATATGATGATATACTGAATTGAGGTCGAGATTAGTAAATAAATTAGAAACTTTTAGACAGTCAATGAGTTCGTCTATCCTTGGAAGAGGGTATATATTCTTTACCGAAATTTTGTTGAGATCCCGATAGTCGGTGCACATGCACCAAGTCCCATATTTCTTTGGTACGATGACAACTGGACTTCCAAAAGGAGAGGAGATAGGTCATATGTGACCTTTATTTATCAACTCTTGAATCTATCTATGAATATATTCATTCTCATCAATGGATCTTTTGTAAACAAATGCGTTAGGTAATGAAGAACTAGGAACAAGTCCAATGGAGTGTTTTACTTGGTAATGTAGAGGTACTCCGTTTGGCTCTTGAAATACGTTTTGATATTCCTCAAGAATGTTGTTGATCTATTGTTCTTGTTGGGAGTTGCATTGGTCGATGAGTCGACTATTTTTTGTAGTCTTCCTAGAATGCTGAGACTTAATCATGATCAATGTGAATTTCTGAGCATGTTTGATAACCTTCTTTGTCTATTTGGAAAATACAATCAAAATCGTTGATGTAGGTCATCGCTATAGTATTCCATACCATTGGTTTCGTACTTTGAAAATAACCTTCTAAGGCCATGAATGATGAATTCCATGTCGATCCCATAAGTAATGTTCCCCAAATAGGGCGTCAACTATGGAAAGCGTCGCCATGTCATAGAGTACTTCATCTTTAAAAGGCTTAATGAAGTAGGTGAATCTGCATTGTTGGGTGATTCTTATTTCTTGTCCATCCTTCATCCAACTGATGTTATAAGGTAGAGGATGTGGAGTGATGACAAGACCAAGTTTCTTCACGAGATCTTCAGAAACAAAGTTCTTTTGGATACCATTATCCACAGTAAGATGCAATGGATTTTTTTGAACCCATATCTATGTTTAGAATAGGTGCTCTCGTTCCTCCTCATCAATGATAGTTGAGGTTGTCGGAGTGGTCAATGTCAATGTTAAAAGGGTTAAAGTTTATGGGTCATATTATACTAGAGTTTTGTTGGACAAGTTGGAGGTCGACAAATTTTCCAAAAAAATATTACGAGCCTTGCATTCAGACGAATCATGCCATGATGAATTATGAAAATCACACCATTTCCCAATAGGGGATTATTTTATACGTTCCCTTTTGTCTTTTTGAGAGTGCTTCTTTCCATGGTCGATATTTGGTGAGTTCAGCTGAGAAGGGTGTCTTGACTTGTGAGAGTCAGTTGGATAATTCTTGTTGGATGTTTGACCTATTGTCTTGTTCGTGAAACATGATTTTTCTTTTAGTTTATATTCAAGCTTGATGGAGTAGTGGAATGCATCCACAAGTGTACTAACAATCAAAAAATCCATCTCTTGTTGAATGTATGGGGACAATTCACTGACGTACTTCAAAACAATCAATTTCTCTTCTTCTTGGACGCCAAGTATCGCCATGAGTCGATAGAACATGTTGATGTAACTCTCCACATACTAATATTTCCATTTCCTTAGCTGGTTCCACTTCTTATACTATTTTTCAATGTATTTGTGCGGGTAAAACTTCTTCGAGACATACTCGACAAATTTATCCCACGTATTTATGGGGTCTTTTTCTTTCTCCATCTTTGTCGATAGGTTCTCCCACCAGTAGTGCACAAAAATTGGCATCTTTAAGGATGCAATGGTGATATTTTTGGATACCGAGAGTTGATTTACAGAGTAATAGGATTCTAGTTGTTGTACCCAATTGTATATGGATTCCACGTCAATCTTTCCTTCTATATCTGGTATGTCCAAGTTCATTTGTGCTTTGAATGGTATGATTTTGTTGGAGTTGGATCTCGTCGAGGATCCTTCGGATGTCAAAAAAATCACTTGAGAATCTCATTGAACTGGGAGAACATTTCGGTTCATTGTCGAGCCAATGATTTCTCTATGAGCTGCTTTGTCTCATCAATTTCATGTATATTGTCAGTTTCTTTGACCATCTTTGATATAGCAGTGCAAGTAGATAAATACTATGAATTCGAAGGTAGTGTCTGCTTGGCTTGTTGATTTTGTGAGTGTTTTTGAACAGGCATAAGTCAGGAAACCTTGATAGAAGCGTCTACACACAACTTAAGCACAAACAAGCTTTGAATTGTCTCTAATACCAATGATCCGGGTGCCCAAGCGCACGACGAGAACAACAGTTTGACTGAATGTATCGAGTACTGTTATGGCGGAAGCATAATAAGAATCGAAAAAGCAGGAAATACACTACACACAGAAAACATACACAGACAAAATTCAAGAATTCGAACCAACCTTTTTTATTTCATTACTATTGTAGTATGCTCGATACTCTGCCTATATGTTACAATAGCGTACATGTTTATATAGAGTGTTGAGAACACTTGGGTGTATACCCATTACGTTTAGTTACAAAGAAGTTAGAATGGTTTGGAATATTAATAGTTACAGACGAATGGAAGACAAAGGGACAATCTATCCTCGTCATGTCGATATGCTGGTGTCAATGATGCATGTTGAGGTGATAAAATTGTCGAGGTTCAAACTTGTCGAAGTCGATATTGAACCTGTCGAAGTTGACAATCAATGCCAACTGATTGGGGTATCACATCATATGATTGATGCCAAGATTAATATACAAAATATGCCTTTACTTGGTTGACCACATTTGGTTCAGGTAGAAGGTCACAAAGATAAATCGAATATTTAGAGTGGATTCCTCTCAATATTTAGTATGGATTCTAATAAAATTATAATCACTGCACAGTTGGATGGGGATGCATGGAAGTGTATCCAAAAGAATTATATATACAAAGGTATGTGTAGTAAAGGATATTGGGTTTGCACTTGTAATTCTAATCTACCAGGATGGATTTTTTATAAAAAAACTACACAATGGAAATATGGTGTACACCTTTGGTTAAGGTCCAATATCATAAAGATAAATCAAAATTAGTATAAATTAAGGTAGAGTGAATTCCTCTTAAGAGTTAGAATAGAGTCATGTAAAAGTATAAGCACTATAAAATTATATGAAATTGCATGGAAGCATATCCAAAGGCACTAGCTTTATAGAGGTATGTGTAGAAAAGGATAATGGGATTGCACTAGTAATGTTAATATATGAGTATTTTTTTGTATCAAGAAAGGAAACAATGGAAGTATCACCTCTGGGATCTGCACATAGGATAAGTCCAATCTTCTAGGTACAAATCCTAGGGTAAATCTTGGAATTTCTATCCACTATCACCTCAACAAAAAAGCCCTTCGTGTTAGGCTGAATCTCCTCCATCACAATGGAGGATTCCCCAATAATATTTGTCGAAATTTTCCTTTAAAACCAATAAGAATTTTCCAGACTCAACAAATTATAAATTTATGATTTATTTGAATAAAAAGTTAAGAATACAAGCAAGACTAAGTGTTTTTACCTTTAGGAAAATTGAGTAAAAAAAATATTTGATGAAGAAGGTCCAAATGCAAGGGAAAAATCAATGATTTATAAACATTATCATTCCAATCAACATAGAACCAGTGAAAAGCTCTTAACAATGCCATTTTAGATCCAACTCAAAATCAACCAGCATATGATGTAACCATGAAATTAAAGAGAGCAACAAAGAGTCATAAAAAATATGAGTTAACAACAACCTTTATCTTCATTGGCAATTCTTGTTACATCAAGGGCTTAGAAGGATGAATGGATTTCATAAAATCCTTCTCTAATATCGCAAGACAACCCCATGGAAACCTTATCATAAATGTGATCAACAACCCAACAAAATGGACATTCTTTCACCAGTAGCTCTTCCTCCCTTGTAACTAATAAATGACAACACCTTTGTCCTTCTATTGGGATCTCTCTCAACTTGAAATTCTGATTTGCAAAATGAGACGATTCTCTTTTTTACAGAGATCCTCTTCAACTAATGTCCAATAAAAAATGATTGAGGAGGCTATTGAATACTTTACATCCTTCCTTCCTTCAAGGAATAATATTAAAATACAAGAAAAGTCTAGAATTTCCCTTGGATGTGGCACATGCCACCAAAATAATCCTCAATATTGGTTGAAAGTGTCAAAGTGTTCCCTCCTCATGCTAGACGTCCCATCAAATATAGCCCTTTATCAAGGTTTGAGTTGTTCTAGAATCTTCTATAGGAAACACCTCATTAAATTAAGTTTTTTTGCATTACAATTAATACTTTAATATTTCCTTGTAGATTTCTCCAAGCACATTGATCCACAAGAATATTATTTTTGCTTGAAGTATGTTCCCTTCAAGATGCTTCTCCATGGAACGCTTCCTTTAATATGAGATTATGCATCATAAAAATATTAAAATTTGTCTTCTAGAGTCTTATTAAGCAAGTCAATCCAATAATTATGGCTTCAAGTATACATAAATACTAATTTATGAGTGGATGTGCTAGGTGTGGGATATAGTGATGGGTAGCCTGAACAAAGCACCATTCCATTTCCATGAATGCACCCAAAAGTTCCCTAGATGGTGGAAGACTCATCAATAAATTGTAATCATGCCTTGTAGACTATTTGGAATGTCACATGTCCAAATCATATTAAAGGTATCTTGTAGCATACCCATACCCCATTTACCTGTGGAATTAAAAATTTCATAAAGAACCTTTGTTGTTTGTTGAAACACATGGCATGGCCGTGAAATACTTCTCAACATTTCCAACACTGTCATGTTCCCTCCCGTCTTCCATTTATCAGTTCGACGATATGCAAGGAAAGATATCAAAGGAGATTAGATGGTGGAGAGAAAATGTGACAAAAATCAACGATAAAAAACTATTTCGCATCCAGAGTCAAATCAACGGCTCAGAATCATCTCAAAAAAATCGACTGTGCGAAAAACTTGTGCTGCGGAATTGTGAAAGATTTAAATTGTGATCCCACATCCCGCATGTAGAAAGGAAGTTGCAGAGGTAAAATTGTGGAGAGCATAATTTACCAAATGCTGTTTTAGCATCCCACATCCTGCATCGTGCATTCCGCATCGCCCATCCCACGAGTTGCAGAAAGGAAGTTGTGGAAGGAAAATTGCGAAAACAGAGATCTGCAAAACCTATATCTCGCATCCCGCAAGTTGCGTAAAGGAAGTTTTCTTGCAGAAAATTCAACTTTTTAATTGAAGTCTTGGATCGATTTGATCATCCACGCCATCACCAATTTATCCAATCTAACCCTATAACTTATTTTAAAATGCATTGAAGGAAACATACATAGATGCATACAATTGCAGTCATACAATAGATCAACTCATCAATTAAACACATTAAACATGTTAATGATATTCCATCAAGAAATTACAGACACAGAGTTGAACACAAGGATAATATAGAATGCATTAAACTTAAAACATACATAGATGTGTAAACATGCAATACATATAGGAAGCAAATACATTCATCAAAGCATTCAACATGTAATCATAATTCATTAAACAAATATAGTTGCAGAGATTGCACACAAGAAATACATATCTTGAAAATAACTTGTCTGCAACCAACTATGTCATTGCAACGTTCCACCCAAACATAGGCCAGTGTGCTCATCAATCTCTTAGCAGCATTTCCACCCCTGAGATGGTCATGATTTCACAAGGAATAAGGGACACTAGCAGGCTCACACATAGCCAAAGATACAACAAAACTCGGCCAAGAAAACATAGTTTGGCTTATCAGGCTGCAAGGAAAAACAAGTGAAACATATGGATTTATCAGGCTACAGAGCCAACCCATCTCACTATTGGATTTCATAGACTATTCAACCATGGATCACACAAGACACAACCAATCCAACTACCAGTTGGGTTTATTAGGTTGTAAAGGAGGTTTAAAGGTTGACTGCTATGCTAGTGAGCTCAGCCTCAGAGCTATGGACACCGACACCAGATCTAGCCTGACTTCTAATACATCTGCACACCCAAAAGAAGGAAGCATCCACTTCTATGCTACCCAGTCCCTCAGGCTATGCCTTCCCTTCCAGTGTTGTTCAGGTTATGCAAAGAAGAAAACTAGCCCTATAGATTTGTCCTTGAGGTTCCTTATCACATTAGTGTTAGCAAGCTAATTCATACCACATTCCCCACTCCCCAAACTAGTTCATAGATAGAACAAGATGGACACACATTAAACCACATTGTCAACACAGCAAAACAGGCTTCCACTCACTCTGTGACAAAGGAGACCACTGCACAATAATACTGAGGAAACCATAGATGATAACTCTTTCTCATGAAATCAAGTGATCTCCACTGCTCATTTGTTCAACAACAAAGGAGACCACCAACCCTTTGCGTGACTGAGAATAGTAACATAGAAAGGAACAACCCAGAACAAAATGTGGTTCTGCAAAACAGGATGAATACTTGCGTGCATGAACTCAATGGAAAAATATAGAGAATGATCCTCCAAAAATCGCAATGTTTTCTTGAAGGCCAGATGGTCCACTAGACATGCACACTGAGGAAAGAAAACTGAAACGTGAAGGATAAAACTCGAGACGGTCCAACTGCCTACGGGAGGCACATGAATGAAGGATGGATGAACAAAACCCCCCCCCTAGCTCCCCCAAAACGTGAGGGAAGATGAAATATGCATGCATGAGGAAATGGCATACAATTCTAGGCATTTTCTTTCCCATGCAGTCAAAACACGATATTCAAAACTGGGTGTTCTACCCAATTCGAATTCCCCATACTCTTCCCCTTCCATGCAATAACTAACTCAACCACATTATGGAAGAAATAAATGGTTGGAAAGAAAGACAAGAAAAAGGGTAGTTGATAGTTTTGATGGGTTTTCCCCAAAGGCTCTAGGTTAAACATTCCCCCTCCCTATTCTTTGTGAAATCATGCCCCCATCTCATTTTCATTGCATTGACATAGCCGACTGTGGGTTTTTTCATTAATTTGCATAGTTACATGATGTTTACAAACATGTTTGTCTTAGCACAGAAACCATAGACATCAACCAGGATTGCCTATACACCAAACACTAATCAATGATAGGGCCTTGGCCCGAGCCCCTTGTAATGATTCCATATAATATTTACATCATATACATTAATGCAAATGGGGTCAAAATCGGTGTGTTACATATCCCATCAAAAATCCATACAAGTAACGCTGATACATTGAATCATGCCTCCAAATATGTAGAACATGTATCATAAATTGTGGGAGATGCCCAAGAAGATGACCATGTCTCCAAATACCCAAATATGTCTTAAAGAATGTGAACATGCATCAAAAGTACAAATCAAGGTAAAAATGGACATCAAAATATGTAGAAAATACTCCCAAAGGACAATCACTTCCAAATTTGCAAGACTTCCTCCAAATGTGTAACCTTAACAAGTAAACTTAACCTATCAAATCATGCCTGCAAATATGTAGAACATGTCTCATGAATTGTGGAATATTCCCATGAAGATGACAATATCTCCAAATATGGATATATGCCTCAAAGAATGTGAACATGCACCAAAAGTACAACTCAAGTTAAAAATGCATGTCAAAATATGTAGAATATGCCCCCAAAGGTGAATCACTTCCAAATGTGCAAGATTGCCTCCAAATTTGTGACCTTAACATTTAAATATGCCTTAAAAGTCATGGGAATCTCTAAATTATGTGGAAAGAAAAACAAATCAAAGCTACCGATGTACATATGTCTTATGTAATGCTTCTTGAGAGAATGCCATTGAAAATAAAAATTGTATTTTGCATTTTTAGTTGTAACAATTTGCTCCATACAGAGACTACACAATCTTGTAGAGTGCAAGAGAACTCAAGAATATCTTGTGATCTATGCATCACCATGGATCCCTTATAGACCTAGTAATGTGATTTTGGATTGTGAGCTCTACATGACCATGGAACCCTTATAGACTTGTTAGAATAATCAACCCATAGTTACCTACCTTAGACATTAATTAAATCATTTTTGTCTTATTACCTAGTCTCCTATATTCCACTCTATGCTAATTGCCTTCTTGGGTCTCGAAATTTCTCAATCCCAACATGGAATCAAAGTAAATCAGTCCAAGTATGCCTTAGATTTGCTGAACAAGTTCAACATGAAAGATTGCAAGCCAAGCAAGACTCCTTTCCTTTCAGGAGTTAAGCTTGAAGAAACAGGTTCTTCTCCTATGGTAAATAATACACTGTATAAGCAGTTGATTGGGTGTTTGCTTTATCTTACACACACTCGACCTGATCTATCTTATGCAGTTAGTGTGGCTTCAAGATAAATGGATCAGCCTCATGAGATCCATTGGAGAGCAGCCAAAAGGATCCTTAACTTTGTTCAAGGAACAAGAACTCATGGGATCTTCTACAAAGCTAAATCTGATCTTGATTTGATTGGGTTTATTGACAGTGATTGGGCAGGTGACAACATAGATAGAAAGTCAACATCAGGATATGTGTTCATGCTTGTAGAAGTACCAATTGGCTGGTCAAGCAAGAAGCAGAGTGCCATAGCACTCTCATCTACAGAAGCAGACTACAGAGGAGTTGTAAATGCAACAACTCAATGTTTGTGGTTGCAGGGAATAGTTGGAGAATGTGGCTTCGAATCAGAGTTTTCAATTATTATCTATTGTGATAATCAGAGCACCATTCAAATCTACAATGATCCAGTTTAGAGACAATGAACCAAACACATTGAGATCCATATGCACTACATCAGACAGCTTGTGCATGATGGCACCATTCATCTACTCTTCTGTGCATCTTCAGAACAAGTAGCAGACATATTCACCAATGTTTTTTGTGAGAAGAGATTCAGCAATCTCAAATCACTGCTGGGGATTGATGAACATGCTATGAATCATGATTGATGACAATATTTTCAAATTTTGTTTTACTGTCCATGTTTAAGGGAGCATTTTCCCACTGGGTTTTTTCCTCTTTCCTTGGTTAAATGGACATGCAGTATGTAAAGGATGACTAAGCCTTATTGCTTGGCCCTATAGTTTTCTAATATTTACTCATAAAGTCAGGCTTAAGGGGGGGTTTTAGAATAATCAACCCATAGTTACCTACCTTAGACATTAAATAAATCATTTTTGTCTTATTACCTAGTCTCCTATATTCCACTCTATGCTAGTTGCCTTCTACATGTCATAGAAGTCAACACTTGCTAAAACTGAGTCATGGGGTGCTTGGGAAACTTCCTGGAAACCATATTTAGCATGTCTACTTTATTCCAGATCCTCCAAAGTGTATATCTGCTTTTTTTGTAAAGATGCCTGTTTTATTGAGAGTTAAGGTAAAAGGGAAAGCTAGACTAGGTGTAGTTGACTTGTTTTTTGCCCTCATCATCCTCCATCATTTTCTCCTAATAAAATCATGCATGAGTTTTCTTTCCATCCCTGATTAGCCTACCTACTTGGCTTTGCCAATTCGTGAGCATCCTAGTGGATTTGGAAACTGCTTTATGCACTTATGGGGGATTTGACTAGATTTAGTAAGCCTACTTTTTGACTATTTCGAATGGAATCCTTATGCATTCAAATATCTCATGTAATTATATATTTCAGTAGCCTATTACTTCACAATTTTAGCTATTTTACTCTTATTCAATACAGATTAGTGTTATGCTCCAATTTCAGTCTCCTTTGATGTTAATTTTGCATGTTTGATTAGAAATTTTGTGAGTGTAATTGTTCTATCAATTGGGTTCAATTTCCACATGGTATCAGAGCCTTTGTCGATTGATTTTTCTCCTTCCATATTGCTATTGCAGGTTTGACATCTTGACTGGGAGCATATTCTGCTAACTAAAGGGCACAGTTTCTAAGCTATGGACCAATCTCAAAAGATTATCTTGACTCCATTTAATTTCTTTGAATGGAAAGATGAGATGGAGATATTGTTGAGAGTGAAAGGTATCTACAAAGTTACTATGGAAATTGAGGCAGATCCCAATGCAGATGTAGAGAAAATAAAATGGCACAACAGGAGGGATGAGGCCTATGGTCTTTTGTGTCTGAGCATTTCAAGAGACCTCCTCTTCCATCTTGATGGATTGACATCACCTAATGAAGTGTGGGAGAATCTTGTAGAGATTTTTGGTAAGACAGATGAGATGAGAGGAAATCAAATCAAGAATGAGCTGATCTCCTTGAGTCCTAGCAGCTTCAAATCCTTGCAACTCTATTTTTCCAAGTTTAAGGCCCTTGTTTTGCAGCTAAAACAATGTGGGATTGAAAAGAAGGAAGAGAAAATAGTTTCAGCCATAATCTTGAAGCTTGGCCCTGACTATTCAATGTTTGTTTTGACCTTCCATGCCACCAAGTTGACAGCTCGAGCCTGGAAGATGCATAAGCTTGCAGAGTTCATGGAATCCCTCACACATGAACAAGATAAGTTGGTGATGATGGGCACCATCAAACCTTCCAAAGACCAAGATTTGGTTGCTGGAGATTAAAGGGTGGATTCTAAAAGCAAGAAAAAAGCTAAAAATCCACCTGAGCAAAAGAGAGACAAGAACAAATCTCAAGAGGAGCCCCAAGACTCCAAGAAGAAATTCCAAAAGAAGAAGAACAAAGGAGAAATGAGCAAGTGCACATACTGCAGTAAGGGCTATCATCTTGAAAGCTCTTGCATGAAGAAGCAAATTGACATGTTGACCCAACTCCTAGAGAAGAATAACATCTCCCTTCTTGATTGCTCAAAGAAGAGGGAAGGAGGATCAAATTCAGAGGATAGAGAGAGAGTACATGCTTTGGTTGTTGGCACATCAAGCTCACCTAGCTTCATCATAGACTCTGGAGCTTCTAGCCATATGGTTTTTACAAAAGAGGCATTCTCCTCTCTTGACATGTTGAAAAGTCCACCAATAGTTTTGGGAGACGACTCTCTCACTGACAGTTTGGGGAAAGGAAGGATTGATCTTGACCATGGTAAGTTCAATAATGTGTTGTATGTTCCAGGTCTTTCCTCTTATCTCTTGTCAGTGTATTAGATGACTCACATAGGGTCTCCAAAGAAGGCCATCTTCTCCCCTAATGATGTTGAAATCACAGAGATTTCGAATGGTAAAGTCATAGCAAAAGGTGTTGTTGATCACACTTCGAAGGTATACATGTTTTCCCATTTTCTACCCTACTCAAACCCCTCTGCTCTTCTAATTCATGCTAATGAGGAAAGCAAGCTTTGACATGAAATATTTGGCCATCTTAACTACAAGTATCTTTCTGATTTGAGTGAAAAAGATATGGTCATAGGGTTACCAAAGATCAAGTTTTCCAAGGGAGTCTGTCAAGGTTGTATCCTAGGAAAACACCCAGAGCACAAATTTGAGAGAGATAGTCATGAGAGAACCTCTGCACCTCTTGAGTTGATCCACAATGACATTGCTAGTCCATTTCCTCATATGTCCATGAGTCAAGCCAAATATGCACTAGAATTCATAGATGATTTTTCCAGGTATTGTTGGGTTCACTTCCTAAAGCATAAGCTTGAAGTTTTTGATCTCTTCAAAGTCTTTAAAGCCTTGGTTGAAAACCAGTCTGGGAGGAAACTCAAGATCCTCAGATCTGACAATGGTGGCGAGTATGTCAAGTTTGAGTTTATTCAGTATTTTAAAGATGCAGGTATTCAGATGCAACATTTGATCCCTTACACACCACAACAAAATGGTGTTGCTGAGAGAAAGAAAAGGTCACTGAAGGAGATGGCAACCTGTATGATGGAGGCTAAGACTTTGCCACCAAAGTTTTGGGCCGAGGCTATAAAATATGCATCCTACATCTAGAATAGGTTGCCTCATAAGGAACTTGATGGTTTGACTCCTTTCGAAGCTTGGAGTGGGCACAAGCTAGATGTGACCCATTTCAGGATTTTTGGCTCAAAGGCTTGGGCTAGAATTCCAACTGAAAAGAGAAAGGCTTTGCAGCCCCAAAGCCAAGAGTGCCTATTTGTTGGGTATTCTAAAGATTCAAAAGGGTACAAGCTGATCAACTTGATCACTAACAAAGCTTTCATTGAAATAATTGTTCAGTTCCAAGAAGAGCCTTTAGTAGTAGTTGAAGTTGGAGAGTCTTCTTCACCACCAGATCCATTAATTGTAAGTGGAGAGACTAATGAGTTTTATGATTCTGATATGTCTGATAATGATGATTTGATTTCAGATCCTGACATTCCTACAAGATCAAAATGGGCAGCAAATACCATTCATGCAGTTGGGGAACTAGCTGGAAATCCTAGTGACACTTGGAGGACTAGATCTCAGTTTGAGAGTGCCCTGTGTATGAAAGATCCCTTATTTGTTGAGAAGTGATATATGATGGTTGAATCAGATCCAAATACATATGAATATGCAGCACATGATCCAATATGGCAAATATCCATGAAATAAAAATTCAGCTCGCTCCAGAAGAACAACACTTGGGAACTGGTTGATCTTCCCTCAGGGAGGAAGCTAGTTCAATGTAAGTGGGTTTTCAAGACTAATTTTGCTGCTAATGGTTCACCTTTGAAATATAAGGGAAGATTGGTAGACAAGGGCTACTCACAAGTACATGGTATTTACTACAATGAAACCTTTGCACCAGTGGAAAGGATGGATTCAATAAGGCTAGCATTAGCCATTGCAGCTTCGAAGTAGTGGGAGGTACATCACATGGATGTGAAGTGTGCTTTCCTAAATGGAGATATCACTGAAGAGAATTACATCCAGCAACCTCAAGGGTTTGTTTCTAATCCATATTTTGTGTGCAGGTTAAGGAAATCATTGTATGGACTCAAGCAAGCCCCCAGGGCTTGGTATGCCAAGATTGATGGCTTTTTGCTGTCATTGAGTTTTGTTCGATGCAAGTCGGATCCTAATGTTTATTTGAATCTGATTCATGGTTCTTTGATGATTATTGTCTTGTATGTGGATGACCTTCTGATTATAGGAAGTTCAAAGAAAGAGATTGCCTCCTTGAAGGATG